>CACVKI010137616.1:0-13443 GCA_902732785.1 Trichogramma evanescens | reverse complement strand
ACTGATACACACATTTTATTTACCAAACCCAACATTCTCTCCAGCCAGATTAAGATCTGTATATTATTTATTTATGTAACAAACAATCCGTTACACTTTGATAATTCACCGACAGCAAAAGACTTCTATACTCGCATTATTGGATTCATGAGTACAATCACTGAATATCAAGATTTTATAGCAATTTGTAACAACATTTATATTGTTTGCCTAACCCCATACATTATTGAAAAATCAAAGTTCCTCGATGCGTTAAATTCATTGAAGGAAAACATTAAATTTTATAAAATGAAAAAATGTAAAGACGGATGTGATTGCGATCATTGTTGTGAGAAACACGCAGATGCTTTTGAGTATCAAAGCTCCGAAAATACATGTAAAGCGGAGATTTCTGATACGATCACTGACATTTTTAAATCAATGAATAAAAATGCAATTTTTGAGGATTGTGAAGAAGTGAGCAACATAAAAAATGATTATTATTGTTCAGATCTTATAAAAAACATTACCAATTTATTTTGTGAATATTCCTTGTTGGATAAACGTCACGATGAAAAGATTTGGAACTAATATTCGTGTTGCAACTTCAGGAAGGTTTGAAGCTCTATTTGCAACCGACCTGTATCTCTACATTTATTTATAGTGACTTATTTAAATGATTATTTGGAGGGGGCTGAAATATTGGCCATGGGATCAATA
Source organism: Trichogramma evanescens (assembly GCA_902732785.1). Taxonomy (NCBI): domain Eukaryota; kingdom Metazoa; phylum Arthropoda; class Insecta; order Hymenoptera; family Trichogrammatidae; genus Trichogramma; species Trichogramma evanescens. The sequence goes on along the minus strand of CACVKI010137616.1, from coordinate 12,744 downwards.
AAAAAGGGTAAACTTAGTGATAAAATAAAAAAAGGAAATAAAAAACAAACAGAAAAACGAGGGAAGTACTTACGAAATTGCTTGGTGAAAATGATATGTTAGATCTGACTGCAGATCTGATATAAGTTCTGGTGAACGCACATCAGATCTTATGTCAGATCTGAAACGACCGTATCGCTCCTAATTGTTTAAGCAATAAATTTATTAACAATTAAAATTTAATAATAAATTTAGTTGTATTTTAATAATCATATTGTTAATATCATTAATAATAATTCCTTCAATGTTTTGGTTTTTGATAAAGTGAATTTAAATTAATTCGATAACTTTTATTATTTAAGAGTTGTAATTAAATTTTAATTATTAATAAACTTTTTGTTTAAATAATTAAAGGCATCACAGTCACTTCAGATCTGACATTAGATCTGATATCAGATCTGATGTAAGTTCTGATGTCGATTATCAAATGCAAATTCTGATATAAGATCTGGCATAAAATCTGATGTGCGTTCACCAGAACTTATATCAGATCTGATATCAGATCTGGAGTCAGATCTGATATACTATTTTTACTTGGGCATGCATGTTCGATTCAGTTTTCGAATTGTGTTTATCTGCTTTCGCTAATTATATTTATTTTTTTAATACTCTATCAAAATGCAACAACAAAAATTGTTTCCTAGGAATAATGATGGAGTATTCGCAGAAATCAGATAATGCACTGCTACGTGTCAACAGAAACGCACAAAAATGAGCTTATCTGTAAACTCACTCTTGGAGAGTTAATCTGTTCATTTCTTTCAAAATGTTTTGAAAATACTTACTACAAAAAATTGGAGAAATGCGAAGATGCTGAAATACTAAATGTAAAAAATTTACAAAATAATGTTCAAAATAGCATAGGGGACGAAACTTTAGAGTGATTTTTATTTATCGATTTAGAAGAATTTGCTGAAACAACAAAATGTTTTTTATCCGATATACCCAAGTCAATTAAAATGAATGACTCAGAATTTTTATTAGCTGGTTTCATAAATATTGTAACAAGTGAATACGGTAAAGATTTTTACCACTACATTGCAAATTGCCGATCAATAAAAAACTACTGGGTACGCAAAAGTAGTTATGCAAAACAACCCGAATATAATACTTCAAAAAAAAACGAAGAACTTCCGTAATTTTATATGTTAAAAGCTTATAATTTGTGACTCATTGTTTTTATATCAGTTGTAATCTACATTGAAAGACTTCGAAAACGGTGTAAATTAAAAATTTGTAAGGCAATTTCTAAAAGTATTTTTATAATGCAGTATTTTAATAAAAGTTAAGTAATTAAAATATTGTTTATCACAAATTATTTATTCACATTCATTATAAAAAATTATAAAAATAAGGTAAGTAGGACAAGTATGAATTGTTTATTTAAAATTATTAGTGCCATTTGTACATATTAAATTATGCTAATCTATCTACATGTTGTTATATTCATGTATAATAAGAAGTATGAGTGTACACGAGTACAAGCCTCATTTAATTAATAATAAAGTTTATTTTGTTTACTATTAATTGCTGGCTACCTTGATTATAACAATGTTGTATCTAACCTTGTATTTAATGCCTAAAATAATCATGTAATCTTTGTTCAAATTGATTTATGATTGATAGCGCTTTGTATAGTTGTAAAAGCTCAATTCAAGTAAATATTGTCGACGCTACTATTTAGCGGTTTAATGATTCTATAAAAGAGGATTTTTAATGGTAAAAATAACGTATAATTCAATCAATATAGTGTTAGTACGTTTGGAATGGTTATATTCGCATTCCCGATGTATATTTAATTTTTCGAAATATTTACAAGAAAAAGTTTTTATACTCTTATTATCCCAGAAATATTATTATGCTTCTAAATCTTTGTTTTACGAGTCAGTTATCAATATTGATACAATAGGCGATAAAAACAATAGTTTACATTTATCCATCAATACTGATATGTGATATTGTACAATACAATTTTTTTAATTTGTGCAGGGACTTGTGCTGTCCGGCATTGCGCAAAATTTCTATCATTTTCAAAATTTTAATTTTCCATTCATTAAGTTCAGCACGAAAGATCCTTAATTACGATTAACAAACTAATAAATAAAATGATTCTTTCTGGTAGATAATCATAAATTAAAACCGTACAATATTTACAGTTACTATAAAATACATAACAACTTGATCAGACACGTTTCGAACAAATATCTATCTTAAGGTTTTTAAGTAAAAATAAAAATTTTCATACTTAAGTTCTGAAATTTTTTAAGATAATTTTTTCAAATACACTACGTGTCATTATTTCAGAAAAAAAGTTTAAAAATATTTATTTTTACCTGTACTCTGCGATTGCTTTAAAAAAATTAATTACAACAATTGATGACAATAATATACATCATGAACATAACGAAGTAAAAGACGTGCATTTTTTTATTAATTAATACAGCAATCATTATCAATTTGTCGTGAATTTGAGTGTAATATTATGACATTTGACTAACGATTCGTTGTACTTCAAAATATTCGATTCAATAACCGACCTTCGATTAACATGACTTTTTTGCTAAAAGAACTTCAGTAAATTTTTGAACAGTTTGGTCCGTGGTTAAAGCAGTTTTATTTTTTCTCATCTCTTGAAATGTGGTCTTCACATCTTGATCACCAACATTATTTGATATTGTTGCAAGCATATCTGTCTCTATATGGCCTGGAGAATAATTCAGTACATTTATATCTGGGTTTTCTTCAGCAAAGACCTGTTAATATAAAAAAATTGTGAATTAGTTAACTTTATTTTCAAATTTTTAAATTATTTTTATTGAAAAGTAGACAAATAATTTGAATTTTATATTGACCTTAAAAAACATCTCTCGAGCTGCTTTTTCAGTACAATAATATCCAATTGATTTAAAAGGTGTAATACCACACAACGAGGTGATAATAACATTTTTTTAAATTTTCTTATTATTGAAAATATTTATCAAAACTCCATTTGATACAGCTGGGGAAAATACATTTGGATCATAATATTTCTTCCAGATGTCAAAATCAATCATTTGAGTAGTTGGTTGGGATACATCTCCAACATATCCAGCATTATTTCATCATCACTGCCAATTGGTCAAATTCGTCTGGCTTCTAAGCTCCCAATGATTTCAATACAATATCTAAAAAGATTTTATTTTAATTAATTTAAACTTGTAGCATAATTTATTTTCTTTTTCATTTTTAAGTTACCTTTCAATTGATCAGCTTTTGCCACTTTAACTTAAATTTTTTGGTAATTTATTTGAAGTTTCTTTCAATTTTACTGCATTTCTTGCTAATAATAAAACTTGTGATCTATTATCTAAAGTAGATGAAAGTACTTCAGCAATTTTTTGTCCGATTCCTTGGCTAGTGCCAGTAACTAAAAGAAATACTTTTGCTGAAAATATTTTTCCAGCCATGTCTTTTTATAATCCGTTACAATCTATAGTTTGAATATAGATTGTAACGGATTGGCTATCTGTTGACTTGCTTTCTGAATCTTCAATTTCTGGAGCTTGAGTGTCTTGCTCTTCAAGTACTTGTTGCAAATGATCAGCTTTTAATACTAGTTCAGTAATTATAAGAGCCTGGAAAAAAAGTTTATATAAACTTCTGAGCGATACATTCAGCCTTGGATATTATATAATAAATTAGTTGTCCTTTTTTATGTAAATTACAGCAAACATACAATTACTAATATTGAAAGAATACATAAAATTAAATTCTTATGAGAAATTATCAAACCTGTAAATATGGAGCTATGTGTCTGATAAGTGGATTTGCTGCTAGTTCCTCTGTTTCTTGTGTTTCAAGATTATGTCCATTAGTAATTAATCTAGCTATGCATTTTTCTCTTGCAACAGACAGCGAATTAATGAGATCACGCTTGGAAGTTCCTCCCTGAATTGCTTTCCATTTTGAGTCTACTACAGATAAAATTGATGAAAGTAGTATTTACACATTAAGAATCATAATATTTACTTTAGCAAATGTTTGACAATTTGTAAATCTTAAAGTTAATTAAAATCAAGTGTACAAAATACTCACGCAGTCTGGCTAAATACTGAGCGGAATTAGTCAATTTCTCCAAATCCTTTTGATCAGCATTTGATCCTTGGATGGAACTAGTGTTGTTATACATCAAAGTTGTTTGTCATTGATTTAATTGTAATCAACACATCTGAAATAAAATTGTTTCATTAACATGAATACATAGTATTGTAGTAGATTTTGTTTTGTTTATTTAATCAAAGATAAAACCTACCTTTCTTTTAGTAGTATGACCATGATGAACGAGTAATGGATACAAACGATGCGCTTTAACATGTACCTTATTGTTTCTTTCCTAGCTATATTTAGTAATGGAACGGCATAATTGCACTTATTTAATTTCAATAATGCATTCAAGCTATTTCAAGTGCATTTGAATTGCAATTTAAAATTTTTATCAACTAGCCATAACATAAAACAGTTTGTGGATCCTGAAAAACATGAATTAAAAAATGGAATCTTTCAAAGTTATTCATTTGATTAAAATTAAATCAACTTACTATATCACAATTGATTTGTTTTCTAATGAAGATTATGGAACTTGTTCTTTAACAAACCATAAGCAACATTTATAGAAATTAGCTCCTTTTATGAAAATGTTTCTCATCTAAATCAGATTAGTAAAATAACTATTAATAATTTTAAAAAAACCATAATCAATATTTTCACTACAATTCAATACATTCATCAACTGTGATATGAGAACGTTTGTTAACTACAAGTGCATCTCCTCTTTTGCCATGAGCATTCAGCATATACTTGGTATATTTTTGAAGAATGCTCAGTTCCAGCTTGGGTGATGATGTTCATCATTAGGGTCATCACTATAAATAATAAAAATTGTAAACTTACACAATAATCATTATTCAATATCATTAAATGATATACTTTACTTTTTGTAGCTGCCAACTGCTTACTTTTGTAGTGCATTCACTAGATACTTTAACTTCTTTTTGTAATTGGATCTAATTACAGTTTAATGATGAATACTTCTAATGCACTTTTCAAGTCGACATAACGTAGTTCTTGTTGAGAAAAAGATTTTTCAAGTTCTTGATATAAGTTGTTTACTTTAACCTTCATGAAACGATATTCGTTGACAGCAGACGATACCAGACGTCTAGCTGCACACTACGCTCAAAATAGGATGAAGATATAATCTGTTAGAAATGAGAAATTTTTCAAGTCTTCGCCGCATCTAAAATAATGAAATTAAAAAATATTATCGCTAGCCGCAAAGGTCCCTGTCCTCTGAAAACGTACGTAAAATTATAGAGTAGCCCCTGAATAACCCCGTTCGTTCATATACATCAAGATCTAAACATGTAGAATGTTTCGAGCGTAAAGCGCGCGCGATAATCTCGCATAAAGTTTTTAGCTTAGATCATTATTTCGGTCGAACAATTATGTATCAAATCTTTTTAAGCTACTAGTGTAATATAATAACTCAGTTGTAAAAATAATTTTATCGCTGTTTTACAATTACAATGAAAAATGTGCGATATTAAGTGTTGTGATGTATGTTTATGCTTTTCAAGCAGACCGTATTATCTGTGCAGTGTTTGTTTTAGTAATAATAGTTTAACAGTGTTAAAGACGGTTATGATATAGCATCATTTGTGATACATTGTTATAAATCTTTGATCGATTGTTTTGTTCTACCGTTGATATTAGAATGTCACATGGTTAAAACTCAATTGTTATGAGGATCTAATTTGATAAACAAGTCTGCTTCAGTTTCAACTTCTCTATACTAGATCATTATTTTCCGCAGTGATTTGAAAATTTTAAAGGTAAGCCTTCTCTAACAAAACTATCCTCCAACTACTTTTAATCAAATTATTGAGTATCTTTTTAAATTCATAATCAATACAGATATTTTTATCATATATTCTTGGAGGTTATCTTTGAGCTTTGTGCTGATGGCAAAGTAGGTTCTGGTAATGCATTTATTTATTTTTTTTTTCAAGTACAAATGTTGATATATTTTTGAATTTAAATTTTTATATTTTCAAACACATCAAATGAAAATCTCAGAAATATTGTTTGGAAATTTTCATTTTAGTCTGACTTCGATATTTTTTTAAAGAAACAAATTAAAAGAGAAAATATTTTTCCATATTGATTTGCATTAAAAAAAAAAGAAAGAAAAATGGAATTTACATGAAAATGAAGTATGAAAAATAAAAATAAATTGTAATCACTGCAATGATTCAATCATATATAATGACCTTTTATAGTAAAGAAAATCTCTGTATTACCGTCGTGTCTATAGTTGAGCAACAAGTGAAATGCAGATTCCAGTTTAATCGACCTCGAGTAATAATTTAAGTTGTTTACTAAATTATTTCATGCTTATGTTTGCTTTCGATTTCTCTGACTGATTACATTTATTTCTTTTCCAATACATTTTAGAATATATTGTCGATCAAAACAAAATGTTTCAAAATTGTAATTTCGAGTAGTCTATATCCTATAGCTTCGAAAAATGACCATCTTGTGTTTCTCTGGTCGCGATGAATCATGCTTTATGTAAACGATTATGGAACGTCCAAACTACTCCCGCATATCCTATATGAAAATTTGCGCTGTTTCCAAACTTTCTATATTCAACACAATACTGTTCACTCTACTCAGCTGGAATAGCTACAGGTTTTGACTTGTTTATACTTGTGCGTATCTATGTTTTTCTTGCTCATATTCGTAGAATCAGTAAATTTGCACAAGATGATGCCTTTTTCGTGTAACTATACTTTAATATCAATGTAAAAAAATAATGTAGTTCAAATTTAGACATTTATTTTAAAAGCTGTAAAATGTTTTTATGAATTTTGGTAAATTTTCTAATTTTTAATGTATTGACGCGCTTGATATTAGTGAGTACACTCATACCTAGTATATAGATTTGATTATTTTACTTGTATCTACCATAAGAAGGCTACATAAACATTTATGCATTTTCGAAACTTTTTTTACTGAGTTGTAGTGTCCAATCTCTTAACAGCTAATGAATTTAGGAAAATAAAGAGTCTCGAGTAACTGAAATAAATTGCTAATGGAAAAGTAGTATAAAATCAAATTAATAAGTAAATTATATTTTTAATGGTATTAGTCCGCTAATATGGTCTGTTTTTCATAAACAGTAGCTCGCTAACTATTTCAATTGACTTTTTATTTCGAAATAATGTCGAAGTGACCGAAGTTTTTTTGCCTTTCGAAAAAAAATATATATTCTTTTTGTGCACTTTTAAGTGTTTGTTTGCAAAAAAATGTAGCACGTGTGATATGATGTTGTTGAATGTCGAAAAACGTTGCAGACATTTTGAAAACAAGCTTATTTACTCGCCACATTTATATATGTTTACGAATATTTTTTATCTGCAATATGCACAAAGTTGACTAATTTTGTCTTTATAAGATTATTCATGCGATAAATATTTTCTAGAGAAATACAAAACTAATTATCATTTGCGTAAGAAAGCCTGTGGCATCGCATAAATTATTAGTTCAATTGCAACAATTTTCTTTAAACTTTATTTTTAGATTCCACAGAATCCACGTAAACAAAACGTATAAAGGATTCATATGAACGATCAAATACGTTTCACTCTTCAATATCACGTGATAGTATTTGTTCTTAGCAGTATATTATTGACTCATCTCATTCAATTTTATCTTCTCTTCTTTGTTTTATTTGCCTCTAAATGAAAAAAATACTGTGCAATTTTTCGCTGAAAATTTTCATCGCACGTTTTGTTTATTTTCATTGAACAATAATTATTAAATAAATATCATTAATTGAAACAATAATAATAAATATTAACGTAAGAAGACATTACTTTATTATCAAGGCTTCGTAAAATGGGTTCAATTTTACTTTGACCAAGTTTGGTTTTCACAAACCAGTGTTACTTATGAATGTTGATGGTTATGATGGAAAAAAATGAATGGCAAAGAATACGATGTTTTGAACAATTCTGGAGTAAAGAGCATGAGAGGAGGCGTGCGTGACGATCTGCAGGTTTCGCGTAGCAAATGGCAACAGCGCTTGCTCGTACTTGTATATAATTATATGAGTGTGAGTGTGTCTGCTTGTATATGCAGTACATTGCTCAGAAAGCTCGACCGCACGTACATAACGCACACAGACACAGACACACACAATACACATACACATAATCACTTAGGTACGTAAACACTTCTACCCTACCACTCTTATTTTCTGTCTGCTATCAAGGTTGAATGCACATACACAAACTTAGCCGGCTTTCTTTCCCATGTACCCTTGAACTATAGAACACGCATATACAGCCTGTCTTTTTTCTCTGCCTTTTTTTACCTGTACCTGCTATTCTTTTCTTGTTATTTCTATTGGATAAGATGCAGCGTATTTACTGCGTTTCTGCTATCATTCACGAGTGTTTCACATTTATAAACAGCTATCCAGTTTTACGTCAAATGATACGATATAATATTTTATTTTATATTTATAGAAAAAAAATTATTTTGGAACTTTATTTTTAAAAGAGGCAATCAAATCTCTTTTCAATATTACGCTTTCTATTTAAAAGAACAAACTGCTTGTTTGAATAGACAATTTTATAATTGCATGTAAAAAATTGTTTGCTATCCAATGTGATGACATTTTTTATTATTTTAATATTGTCCACATAATCCCATCAACAGAAAAAAAATTATAAAGCATTAATTGCATTTTTTTAACATATTAATTTTATTCATTGTAATTTAAAAAGGAAAATTGAAAGTTTATGTAAATAAATTGTATTATATAAAGCGCGTAGTTCTTAAATTTTAAAATTCGAAACTTATTAATTAAACTCATAAATTGAAGCAATGAACTTTAAAATTTGTGCTTTTTGCTATTTCAAAATGTAAAGTAAATAATGCAGAATTTAGTTTCTATCAAAAAAAACTTTCAAGGTCATTTTTTGAACTTACGTGTATTTGAAACGACTCACAAAATGATAATTAAGTTGATTCAGAATCGGAAAGAAACTTATTCGTGTACATCAAATAAAAAATGAAGTTTATGAATTTTTTATTTTCGTACTTTTTTGGGTTGGGGAGTTTTCAATGTCTTTGTTTTGAAATAGAAAATACTATAAATGCTAGCTTATGAATGCCTTATAAAGAATCCTTATAAACATACATCCGATTTTGGAGTCTGTAGTACGTGCTGTTCAACGCGTAACTTTTGATGCATCAGCTTTAAGCTCTAATATTTATATTGGAACCTTCATTTAATGCATATTTTATATAATATGATTGAGCGATTTTATTTTTGACCTTGTTTAGATTTGATGTTAGAAAGTAGTATAATTTTCTTTTCTGTCTATAATAATAAAGTGTGACGTCAAAAATAGCATAGTTTTTTTATTAGGACAGCTAATCAAAACACTAACAAACAGGCTTCAATAATTTTTGAAAATAAAAAAGTTTCTCTCTCAGAAATCATTTGTTCACTCGATCTTTAATGATTATTTTAACTTTTTAATCGTCATACATCACACGCTGAACACTTCTTGACATACAAAGTCAAACCCGGTCAAAAATATGCAGTGCATTCTGATAAAACCGAGACAAAGAACCACGAGGCACAATGCACGAAGTAAGCGCATCGCAAAATGAACGAGTTTCAGCTAAGAGGGGTGAAAGCGGAAGATATGGAGATAGAGAAAGAAAGACAGAGACAGAGAGTGAAAGACAAGATAGGGGAAAGGAGACTGCAATTTTACACGATGATATTTTGTGGGGGAAGAAGCCGTGCTGCAATGGCTACGTCCGTAAAGATGAGTATCTTATGTAGGTCTGAGCAACCTGTTTTAAAGCTCCTTCTCTTCTTCAGATTTGGTTGTTTTTCTGCGTCAACCATGACTTAGAAACTGCTAGTGACGCCTTCTACACGCACAGTATATATGTGGGTGATAGTCATACACATCGAAAATTACAAAACTAAAAAAATCGATCTAGCTCACCTATTATTCATAGTTTCGATCTTAATATTATTTTGAAAATTTAAAAAAACCGAGAATAATAAATTAGATAAAGAAAAGATTACTTTGAAATAATAAATAATAATAAATAGTAGGGGAACGTCAAAAAACATAATAAAATTATGGCTTAAATTTTCTTAAAATTTATATTTTTCTGAAAAGCTTTGTAACGTCAGAAGAAAAAATTGAAATAACTTCAAAAATCAAACTTATTATTTCAATGACGTTATTGAAATTAACGTGATTTCTAAATCATAAATGATTGCAATGAAGAAATAAATTAAAATAAAGGTTTTCAATCCTTTGCTAAAAGAAGGTCTTTTTTTAAAAAATCGTATACTGTTGAGTAAAGTTCTGTATTTTTGGTTAATATAACTTCATGTTGCAATATCTATATTACGATTTTCTGCATTTCCACAACTTTTATTGTTAAAACTAAAAATTGACATGAAAAGTTATCTTGGTTGAATTTTCAAATTTTGTATGAAAACCAAGTTTGAATTTTTGTTGAACGTCATAATAAATATATACAATGTAGTTAATTTAGTACCGGCCTGCTTTAAGACATTTCTATTTACTCACCTTGTTTCTAATTGAGAGAAATGTGAAAATAATCAAAATTTCGTGTTTTTATTATGCTTCGAAAATCGAAAAACGAAGGTGGCTTTTATCCTTTTATTTGACAAGTTCCCATATAATGAATTAAAATAATAAATTCACCAATTTAATTGATTTCAATTTCAATTAACGATTTCAACTTCAACAATTGTACGTTGAATATACGAAAACCAAACGCTCTTGACGAAATAATAAAATATTACTCATTTGATACATTTGACTAATCGTTTACATACAATGAATCAACCATCCAAGTAAATAAAGCCTTCGAATGATGATTTTTTAAATAAATTTGCAAATATTTTTGTAAGCTGTGGGATTTATCGAAAAAATAAAGTCATGAGTAACACCGTTTTCTGTAAAGAAAGATCCATAACGGCAATGGTGGTATTATTTCACTGCACGTGCCAGGGCGCGAGAGTTCATTCACTTCAACCATTGCCTTCAATAAGGTTGAGAAAGGTACATTGAAACTCGTATGCAAAACGCGATGATTAAAAACACATATATTTGTATTTTATTTCTAAAATCATCGATTAATCCAAAACTTGAGTTATTTATAAAAAAAGTATACCAAACTTATTATAATTGTTTTTATTTATATTATATGTAGTTGAAAAATCAAAAAAGTTTTTTTTTAATTTTTCATTTTTTAATTTTGCATACTTTTCGTCATTATTGTCAACAAGAGCCCCCTAATTCTTAATTCGTTGGTCAAGGTACCAACATCTGCATAAGTTCATAAGATAATGTAAAAAAGGGAAAGAACACGCTAAAACTTGTGTGCATATATCGATCGGCATATAGGGAAGGGGGCAGTAACTGGTTTCCAAAACCTACTGCTGCGGTGCTTGTGCAGTATGAAGGGCGAATAAAAGGGTCCTAAATAATGTTCGTGATGCTGGTACAGGAAATATTGCAAAGTTTCAACAATTTTTGTTTTGGATTCGAATATCAACATGATTATTTTTTCTGTAGGAAATCATTATTTATTTGTATTTTTATCAGAAGTTCAAGACGAGCTATCAAAATTCATCATTTAATTTAAAAGAAACAATCTCGAGTCCTTATTATCAATTTTACTAAAAAACTATTGTGTTACTGTAACTTGTATTTGCTCTCATGTCAGTTTTAAAATAATTGCGAAGAAGCGTTTTCATAATTTGGGTAGGGAAAACTCATTTTGATACATACGTTTTTTTTCTTAAAATACACCTTGTAAGATCCGTAAATTTTCGGGCATTGAATTATCGCAGTAAAAAATGTAATTAATTCTTGTGTGCGTGTGCGAAAACTTGTGAATTATATTCGCTTTGCAAAGCTCGAGAAGCTGCACTTCCCAAGTAGATATGTAATGAAAACACACTGCTGTAAGAGTCTGGTTACTGCTATCAACGAGCTGGAATATTATATGGAGCTGCGTGCGGCAGATGGTGAATCGACCCACAGCTGTTGCGCCACGCATCATGCTTTGTTGGGCCCGCTCCCTACTCGGGGGGCATTCATGTCTAGCCAGTCACCATGGTTCTTAATGCGTTACGTGCATACATATGTATATATGTTTCTGTGTACGTGTGTGTATATACGCATTAAAATGGATATCTTTCTCTACACGCTTAGCCTCGCATCATACCTGACGACGCACAGTGGTACCAAACTGAAAAAAAGTGATCTAAATTCAAGTGTCAAGGGAATTTAGCACGAAAAAAAAAATAAAAAATAGTTTCAGATTCGGGAGACTATTAAGAATCCAATGCCGTTTCCCTTTTTTAATTAGCTATTTGTTTAAACATTATACAGCTAATTGAAGTCTCATATGATTAATTTGTTATGACATGAAAAATCCCAAGTATTTATTTATTGAATTATCATTGCTATTTTTGATTGCCGAAAGCTATCTCAGCCCATAGATTATTTTTACAATCACTAAAATAGTATGAACACTTAAAATTAATATTTGTTAATAATATTGTTTGTTTTGTTAATAAACAAATGG
>CACVKI010137615.1:0-20954 GCA_902732785.1 Trichogramma evanescens | reverse complement strand
CCCCCACCACCGCCGTACAGAATTTTTTAGTTTTTTCGATATTGTCGACAATTTTGCACTGACACTTGCAAATGTTATAGTGCATGTCGATGTAAAATTTCACGAGGAATCGATTGGTGTAATCCATTTTCTCGCATCTTGCATAGACCGCGAGATATAAGCGAAAAACACCTTCACCCTCGATTTTCACCCTGTTGCCGGGGTTGTAGGTAAAAAATAATTGCGGATTCGGATTCCTGAGGGTCGAAAACATAAAGTGTGCTAGGTTTCATCTTGTTTGCAACCCATGTAGGTTCCAACATAGTTTTTACTGGACTATCGGCTGACTAGCAGTTTACAGCAGTTGCAGTTGTTAAGCATCGTCGAAACGGTGTGTCTCCTTTCCCCGACTGTTTGCTGTGCACTGCGTTTAGTCTTAACCTATGAACAACTCCGCTGAGCGCAAGATGGACGTGTAAATTGTAAACGTTTATTTTCTTGACAAGCCAAGAATGAATCTACGTAGCTCGAGCTTTCACATACGAGCTTCATCAAAACCCCATCCCTCGTTTCTGCATTTGCAACTACTTTACCTTGATGAATTTGCCTATTCAAATGAAGTATTTTTGATTGCACATTTATGTTTCACACTTTTTTGTTTCCTAATTTTATTCTGAAAAGCAGCTAATTATTGTCGAAATAATTATGGCAATAACATAATGCGAAAATCTGAAAAATCTACGTTTCGACTCCGTCCTAAAGATGTATTCAGTCATCGTGTACAAAGCAAACGAAAAGTTTGATTTTTTTTTATTAAAAGATATTTTGACGAGATCATTGCCGTTAATTGATTTTAATTTTACTCTCATCGTGTTTGACAATAATAAAATCACAAATAATCGTGCGTTCACGAGCTCTATGAAAATTCGTTTTTTCCACGCCTCAGCTGCCTCATAATATACATTCTCGGGGTTATAACACGAGATTCACTTCCCATTTAGAATTTTCAACCTCTATTTTCCAACGCGTGCGAAAATAATTTCCAGCCTTGATGCAATCTTCGCGTGCATAGTCATACACACGCGCGTATTACACCCGTTGTGCAGGGGGAGCAGCAGCAACACACCGAGCTTTGCCCGCGTTCGCGTATAAAAACGCGTTTTATCGCTTGACGTAGCAGCGTCTCTTTGGGTAATTTTCACGCATACTGCCGTGCGCTCTTGGTAATTTTTATAACGCAAAAATTTACCTTCCTAGCACTGGCAGCAAACGGGCGCGGCGCCCTGATAACTTATGCATATGGCTGTCCCGGTGTGTTGCTGCACCGTCCCAGTGGCAGAAGATGAAGCGTCCATATAGTTTCATATATACACGAAGAGCTGGGATAAATAAATAAGTAAGCCGGAAGAGAGGCCGGAAGAGTAGCAAGCTTGGCTACCGTGGCACGTGTTTTGGTCTTAAACGTCGGCGACCACACGAATTTTTGTGATTCCTAGTCACGATTTCTCTTCCTCTGGATTCTCTTGAATCTTCAGCCGCAGGCGAATGGACTCGCAGAACTGCTACTAGCAGTAGCAGCAGCTTGATGTTTTAGTAATCATTGAGAAGTTGAATTATAGCCCTTCTAGCTTGCAAACCTTCGAGTGTCAAATTTTTAATGACCCTCAGAGGAATATGTGTATGAGTGTCCGTGTGGGTGTGTGCTAGCTTGAGTTTTCTTAATGCTTACCACTCGTGATTTTTTCATAGCTTCATGATTTAGCTTTTCCATGCGGTAGTCATTTGAAAATCCGCTTATTCAACCTCTAGAGAGTCAATCTTCTTCTCGAGGTTAATATACTAGTTTAAATTAGCTTATATGTCATTGGAGAAAAGTGATAATCCGTCAATCGAGCTATGGATTTTAAACTAATTATATGTAACAAGATTTAAGTAAATAAATAATTATCATACACGTTATACGAATTTGAAAGATTTATATTAGATTTATAACAAGGAGTTTGTCAAGAGTTAATTAGCTGGTATATGCAACAAAAGTCGGAAAAAAAGTAATTGATTTATTTTAAACGAAAATTTGTACAAAGAGATGAGCGTATATCTTGATTCTTCGTCGCTTAGAGGCAATTCTATTTTTCATTAAAATTTTTACTCGCATCCAGAAGTCAGCAAAGCAAAGAAAAAAAAAGATCAAACAAAGAGAAGGAAAAAGCAAGAAAAATTAATTGATCCCAAAGTCTCGAGACAAAGGATTCATACGCGTGCCTCCACGAGAAAGATAGATCGGTCCACACAACCTGCCTACTTGGTTATTCAAGGCGACGAGCATTACCCGAAGCAATTCCGATGGAAGTTCCGATCCGATAGTTCTCTACTACTGTATTCACTCGTATGCTTGTATTGCTTTTCTCGTACTGGATCTCGTTGATTTTTTTCTTTTATCAAGAATTCGCGTCGACATCGCTAATATAGACTAGCTTCAAGAGTTTGTACGCATAATGCATTGGGTAGAGAGAGACCCAGAGGAAAACCTGCGACGCAGACGATGACACTCGGCTCTCGAGAACCGTTAAAATTAATCCCGCGTGCGACTGCAGGGAGGCATAGAAAATTTTAAGAAGTTCACCAGTGCGCGGCGCAAAGACTCCAACCCTTTTTATTTGCACTATTCAAATTAATGGAATAATTATCTGAAAGTAGGAAAACCAGCTGGAATTATACGAACTCAAAGAGAGAGAGAGAGAGAGAGAGAGAGAGAGAGCACAAGTTTACCGTGGGTGTGTTTACAAAGATACGGTGAATACGCTCGATCGAAAACTGATTAGAACAACGGTGCCATATTAGAAGTTAGGAATGGCAAAGTTGCGGTGCGAGAGTGAGAGGGTTAATTCTAGATGCTGTGCCATCAACCCGCTCCCTCTTAGATTATCTCCGAGGTTTTAAGTTCGGAACGTGTATAACGAGCGATTGGGCTGCCTGCGCGCGTGTCTCGATGCTATCTCGGCTGATTTCGAGCTTCTGCTTTTCTTTTTCTCTTTTATGCAGGTACTGTTGTTCGCAAGTTTAAAAGCTTTTACCCGACCTTTACTTTTTTCACTTCTCTTTCATTGCGTTAATAAACGGCGCGATATTTTTAATTAAAATCGATTCTGTATTTGGAAAATTTCCGGTCGCAAGCTCGCTTTTGTGCTTAAATTAGTTTCATGATCAAATCCATTTTAACAAATATACCATCAAGATTCAGAGGCAATAGGAATCGATATTTTGTATGCATACAGTTGAAACTTGGTGAGCTATGCAAAATAGCCTTCACTTTTACGTATTAACCCCAAGGAGTTGGGACTACTATCTGGCGCTGTCAGTTAAGTTAGAAGCAGCGTATACATAGAAAGGTGGCAAGCGACGATATATCTTGGATTTGGCCAAATC
The DNA here is from genome assembly GCA_902732785.1 of Trichogramma evanescens. Taxonomy (NCBI): domain Eukaryota; kingdom Metazoa; phylum Arthropoda; class Insecta; order Hymenoptera; family Trichogrammatidae; genus Trichogramma; species Trichogramma evanescens. Next base: position 17,549 of record CACVKI010137615.1, on the reverse strand, counting down.
CCCATCGCCTTAAAAAACACGTGAAGAGGACAATCTGCTCTTACACACGAATGCATGTCTGGAATATTTATAATGCAACATTCGATTGTGAGTGATGGTTGGCTGTTGCTGATGCTTACTACATAATAATATAGCGAGAAAATCTTGCAAGCTCTGTGTGCGAGGCTTGCCCGTGCCTTTTCTATGTGTACAAGAAAGGGGATGACTATTCGTGCGCAAATATAAGACGTTATATATCGATACAAGCTCAGTCGACCAGAAGATATCCCGACAAAGGAAGGCACATCCGCTCCTTATTGGTCTACGTTAGATATATAGACATACACAACCTCAAGCCTATATACGTATACAATAAGAGAGCAGCGGCAGCTTTAAAACAGCTTCCTTGCACGTATGCCAGATGCTGCTTTTTCGTATATACGCACGTGTGAGCTTTAAGCTCATTCTGCTTAATGCTTGGACGATGATGTTATAGCGTGGGGTGCTTTTTGCAAAAATTCCAATACAGGTTTTACAGCGCGCCAGATAAAGATGGAAGGCTTGCAGACGAACACACGCAGTGCACGAATAATGAAAATTACACTGCGGATATAAGCAATATATTTTTTTCATTTTTAGTTCAACCGTATTTACCAGGTAATTTATAGAGATGAAAATTGGCTTAGACCGACCACTGCGCCATTTGAATCTTTTCTTCGTGAATTTTGTTGTTTCTTTTTTTTAAGACTTTGACGCTGCTGTTAAAGTACATACATTGGTTATTTTCGAGTATATCTTTTTATATTGGATGCATTTGACGTGGCACATACACACATGTAACTATAGCAATATTATTTTATGTGTGATTTAATATTATCTATCTAACAGACGACATTGAAACACGTGTGGTGACTTGTAAGATTTTGTTCCTTTGTCATTTTTCTTTTCTCGGCGCAGTATACATATATATTATTTCCCTCTCTCTCTCTCTCTCTCTCTCTCTCTCTCTCTCTCTCTCTCTCTCTCTCTCTCTCGCTCTCTCGCTCACACACGTCATTTCTCCGTTTCTTTACAGAGTATATTACGTACGTGTATTGAGTTGGAAAAGAAAAAATATCTATTATTTGATTTTTGCGCGACACTTATTTTCGCACTGCACTATCCAATATATTGATTCGAAATGAAAATAGGCGATAAAAAAAGAAAGTCAGAGAAACAGGTGAGAAAGAATCGTTACAAATTGAAAAATGTGCTGCGTAACGTCTATTACTCCATCTTCCTTTCGTTTTAACTGATGTGAATTCGGTATGAGACTTTTTATATTGCAAACGGTGGATTAGGCGGAAAAATAAAAAGATAATTGTTTTCTTAATGATGGATGATTCGATCCAGAGGCATTTGGGAATAAAAAATGAAAGCGTAGGGTGTATTTCGATGGCCATGCTTGGGCACTTTGAGGCAACACCTCCGAAATCAGAGTACGATTTTCAATTAAAAGTATCTCATTAATTTAGCAATTTTCACGCCATGAAAACTGTATCAAAGTTAAAGCACACACACATAAGTTTTATAAAAAGCGTATCACCGTATCCCCAGCCGTACGCATCCTTTGAAAAACAAATATACAACTTTCACTCAGTTAAAGAGCTTTTATGGAGGCTCTCACTGTAGCTTTACTACTAGAATGTTGAGTGAATAAAAAAAAGGCTCAAATGTACGAGCTTTGGCTAATTATTGTATATCAGCTTGTTGCAATATTAAAGAACGCAATCCAGTAAAATCAATTAACGCCGGCAGAGTCGAGCGCATCAAAAATTACCGGGTACGAAATGTGTAATTAAAACTCGCCGTGCACAAAAAGTGTACTACGCAGTACTCTCAAGCTCGAGCACTTGAGGCAAACGATCTAAAGCTTTTATTTAATCTGTTGGACCCTCGATGTGGTTAAATTAACTCAATAATAATAATTTATTTCTTTTTCAGGCTAATTATAAAAACTGACGAATAATACGCAAGCAGGTGAGTTTTACTGCATTTTTACAAACAAACATTTAACACGCGAATAAATTTTTCAGTCGGTTTTTCGCAAACTCTCGAAAATAAAGGGAAAAATCAGGATAGTGGAATAAGCGTTAAATGGCATTTTAATTGCGTCACCTTAACAACAGCAAAGGCCAGAACGTGCGTGCGTGTTAATTTCATTATACAAGTTGGAACCTTTTTCAAGCTCACGCTCGCGTAACGAAATGTCAGTCGGAATGAAATATCCCCGACGCGTTTCCCTTTTCTCGACGCCTCTCCCTTATTCTCCCTTAATCAGCGTGCGACATTGGAGAGCCTGGCCACTTTTGTAATGGCAGCATCTTGATTGAATAAATTTACTAATTTAAAGTTAACAGGATTTCTTTGGAGTCATTGCGTATGAACATTAAAGTTTTATCTTCCGCACGTCACTTCGTTTTCGCAGAGAGTCAGTAGTTGTCAACCCGCAGTCGAACTCATTTCACTATTTATACTTTAATCCTGCGAGTATTTAAAATGTATGGTTAAAGGGGTAAAGGGAAAAAGTAAATATTGGCGAATCGTCTACAGCATTCATGAAAAATTCGATAAGGCTTACTGAGAGAAAGAAAAAGGTTGTCTCGTATGTCTCTCTTTGCCTCTTGCCCTCTCATTGCTATGCGTACGTGTGTGTGTACATGTATACAATTTTCATCTATTTAGAAGTTTATAACTGTGGCCCAACCAGATGACTCATGTACTATTAAATAACTTCTTACACTTTATCCCACCACTTCTTTATCCTTCTTCACGGTTATATATGCGCCCCTGAGACGGGAAAACATAAATTTGCTTTCTACTGCTGTGCCTTATTCTCTGAATCTTTCATCGAATCCTTGTCTGCTTTTATCTGTATTATATATACCTGTATATATGTGGCGCGTGCACACAGCACCCAGCAAAAATACACACACAAACACACACGTACCTAGGTTTTTTCGCTGCACAGCTCTATGCGTTGTCTGTACTCTGTTTTTTCAATCGATCTTCACGTCAGTCAGTTTTACGGCTTATCGACAGGCTTCTCCTTTCATTGTTGTTCCCTAGCATGCAATACACATGTACAAATGGCGGCACGATCTGCTTCGCGAGATAGATTAAAATTCTCCGAGATTCGAGTCTGGAGTGCGATGTTCCTTTTTTCCTTTAGCACGCGCGTATAGATGAGCGCTTCGATCGCTTATACCTCTAACTGGATATTGAGACGATTAAACGCGTCCGTGTCGATGTGCGAATGCACACCGGTAAAGCTTTTGATATTGTTGTAAAACGCCCAGACAGAATACGTACACGCACGTGCGCCTACTGTACGACCGATTAGTCATTTTCACATGTTTAAAAATAAATTTTCGAAGTGATTTCCACAAAAAAAGTCGTTGTTCATTCGTGTGTATCGATTCAGGTGGTATTTCATAACATCTACTTCAATTGGTGAATTTTATGTCGAACGCGCAATTGTGGATGGAATTACAGAGATAATAATGTCTCATTCCTGAACGATTCGAGAGTAATTCTACTCGGAAGAAAGTTAGTATTAAAACTGCCATAAGCATCTCTTACCGCTTTGCAAACGTGGAATATAATCCTCAAACAAACACTTTAGGTCATTTATGTCGGTGGCGCCCGAAGTCTTCTGCCTCTTTTGCTATCAGAAAAAAGAGACAGGCGGACAGACAGACAGAGAGAAAGCAAGCGAGTGTGTATGTCACTGTATACTTATTTACTATTTCCACGGAGTCTTGCTGCATAAAAGAAGAAAAACACGTCGTCGAGCTGCCGTCATCGATCCCTCGTAGGCAAATTTATGCAAGTGATTTATGGCATTAACCCGCACTCTCCATGCCCATCTTTGTTATTATTATGAAGGAAGCGCCTTGCGCCGAACGAAACGAAAACGGAAGTGCCCTTTTTTCCTCGTACAGTCTGAGCCGGGTTTGCAAGCTCAGCGTATTTTTAGGTACAAAATTGTTCGCTTTGTACATGTTGATTATCTTTTATCGAAAGTTTTGGAGCGATTGGCAACACCTGCGTTTGCAATGGAAAGCTTGTTTTTAGTTGAGCACATTCTTGCACGAAATATTCCATTGTTTTGTTTTCAAAAGTAAAAAGTACATACGTTAGTCAATAAATCGATTCGCATCTGCGATTCATCTATTGCTATTATGCGTTATTGTAAAACACCTCACTTATTTCAAATTCCTTTGAGGAAGTGTAATCATAGTATTTGTCGAGAGTAAATGTTTTCCGTCAGTTATCGAACATTATATATAACTTTACAAGTGTCGATATACGAACTTGCATGCAACTGAAATATCGAACACAACCGTAGGCCAGCAACTTCAAATGCGGATGTTAATTAACAGAGAGTAAGCTTGAACTTTGAGTTTGTTACTGGCAATGTTTTTATTATAGGATCTCAAAGGTATGATTTCTCATGTAGACTTTGGTACTGCATTCGCACACACTTGGCCCAATCGATCATGCAGAAGTGAAGGGGAAATGCTAACGAAATGAGAAGAAAAAAACAAAATTAGTTTTGAAAGCGCATTCATTCAAGGAAGTTAGAGCGTAAAAAAGCTTCTCCCAACGTGTTTCGAAATTAGTTTGTATAGAAGGGGCTTATTCGTGAAACCACTCGAGCGATAGAGAGAGAGAGAGAGAGAGAGAGAGAGAGAGAGAGGGAAAAAGAAGCAAAACGGAACAGGATAGTAACAGGTGATTTGAAACGAAGCTTACAGAAAGAACGTATAAGCCAAAAGTTCGTCCACCACGCGCAATTTAGAAGGCGTGAATTGAATCGTCCCCTCCAGCTTTTCTAGTCGAGCCTTTTATATCGTTTCAAGTACACAGCAGTTTTCTGTGAAAAGTCTTATACTACTTATAGCGGCTGCTGTAGTACTGGTTGAGTACTTGAACGTTTGTAGTAAAAGTCTAGATATAGAATTGAATGGGAAGTCTGCTGTTGCTACTGCGTGTACTAGCTACAGAGTCCGTAGCAGAAAAAAAAGACCACTAGACGCTACATAGTATAGAGTTTCTCCAAAATGCTTTTCGTCGAGACTTGAATAAACGACTTTTCCCCTCTTCAACGAACGACGAAGGACCGTTAAATTGTTTTTCAAGCGGACGAGTAATATCTGAATCGTGTCTCGAGCAATTATTGAAAAACTTTGTCCGCGTGCTCATGCCCCGTGCAGACGTGCATATACACCATAAGACGAATTCTGAAACCGTTCACAACGTAAATACAGTGTAGTAGGGGTCACCGCTTTGGTGAAGTAAGCGGCAATTATAAAAACAGTATGTGGATGAGTACAGGCTGAGCCCCTATTTCGCTATGTTTATATTTGAAGTTGTTGCATAATTTAACATCTTATAGTATATACAAATTCATTCCGTCATAAACGTGTTAAATACTTCTCGTTCAGCTATCCGCATCGACATTGTATAAAGTTCGAGCTTGACTTATGCAATTCAAAACTAGCAGCCTAAGCCGAGTCAAAGCCTTTTTGTACGTACTTGTGAATTGAAAAAATTAGTCTTTACATAAATAATCCAAGAAAGAGCTTGCAAAGAGAAACGGCTTAAATATCACAGAGATATCCGAAGAGAATATAAATGTAACCTGCTGTATACTAGGAAGTATAAGACAGAGTAAAGGAAGAAAAAGAATATACCCAAAGTTATATATTCGTTTCGATTGCCCGAGGAATCGACTTGAAAAGATTGGTCAATTTCCGACTATTGGAATCCGTAAGCCGGAGATCGCGTTGGAATTTGTCTTGCTAGTATTACCCGAGTATTCCCTACCCAATAGTACAACATAAAGTTAAATTTTGTAAAAGTAATTCTTAGAAAATGATAGGAAGTAATGATATTTTTTACTTTTCTTAAGCCCCGAGAGCTTGCAAATTATCTTGGCTCGACTAAGCCGAGAATTTTACACTTAACGTAGCGCGGTAGGATTAATCGTTCGAGGCGGATCTTCTTGTAGAATCAAATATACAGATATATGCACGACGTTTAAGCTTTTATATTTTCATATGGTGCGCAAAAGACCCATTCGCGTTTTTCGTAGCTCCCGCGAAACGCGCACTGTGCATTAAAGTCTTCACAGGGACGACTCGAGCATCTTCATTACGGAAAGGAATTCAAATTAGTCTAGGCGAATTGCTTGCTGCGTGCATAGCATTATGTCTAAAACCCCCCTGCTATATGTGCACACATTGCAGGATGTCATTGAAGATCCTCCAAGCTATGGCACACACGTTGCACATAATTCTCTCTGCCTCTGTCTCCTTCTGTCGCCGCGTCGGATGATATTATACCTCCGTATTATCAATGCTTGTGTATAGAATGATAAGTCGCTCGCTTGCACATATGTGTATACATTCATGCGTGTGCGTGGGTGCAGAGCACGCGCCGAGCGCTGGCGTAAGCTCGCGAACAATCTGACCCAAATCTCTCTCTTTCTCCTTCTCTCTCTGTGTTTTTTTCCTGAAAGCGTTGATACGCATCGCGTTGCGCCAACTAGAGCGAAAAAAATGAAAGACAGAGAATGATGTGTCGGAACCTTACATCAGTGAGCCGCTGCTCTTCTTTGACACTTACCAGCTTCTTCGTGTATTATATTTTTATAAATACTTATATACACGGAAAGCTCGAGGTGGTCCAAAACTTGTTGCCTTGGGGTAATATAGAGCATTACGTGGCAAGTGATTATATTTATAACTTTCATGCGGATGTTTCAGCACTAAATGTTCTACAGGTTGCTCGGCTATACTCCAGTCGGTCCGGATGTCTTTTGTTTCGATGAGTGACAATTATGTTGCTACAACTGGCTCGATTATGTTATTTGATCTTTATTAGGTAATTTTGTTGAGATGCTAAATAATTGCAAATAATCTTCAAATTATTCCTTTTAATGATTTAATCATTTCATCTTTCACTGGGGGTAGTAGCAATCATGAAAACTGTACATAAAGAAGAAAGAAGTAGTAATAATGGTAGTAGTACAATAGACATCGTCGAAATTATAGCACTATTTAATTCTAAATGTTGGCTATTTTCTTGATCTACCTAAAAAAGATCTTCGTATAAAAATGCCCATACGCAGTAGAACCGTGAAATAACTCTCAACTTAAGTCGCAGTCGAGATTTTTTACGTCGGTATTTTGTTTGGGCTTGGTGCAAAGCTCCAGGTAGAGATAAAATTTTTTTTATCTTTCAATTTCGCTTTACAACAAATACCTACAATTTTTATTCTCGTAAAGTATGTAATTAAATATTTTTGGTGCTCTTAAAACTTTGTTGGTTATACGTAGTATCAAATAAAAGTATCTTCGTAGCCGAATGTTTGACCCCTTCGTTGAATCGGTGTACACTTTTATGAGGGAAACGGCCGTAAAAATTAATAAAGTTACAGTTAATCTCGTCAAAGTGGAAACAGTGGAAGCGTGTGACAGAGTACCAAGTTAATCTTTATCCCGAACGCTTTCTTTGCTCACCTTCGCCATAGAAACGAATTGCTTGATATTTCATATGATCTAATTTGGTATGTACTGGCTTTTGACATATTTTCATTTTGATTTTTTGCTGCTTGAGCCACTCCAACATGCTCGTGACAACATTTTCTCATTAAGAATGCTAGGGTCTAGACTTTGCTTCTCATGCAACACTAATTCTTAAAAGTTCTTCTCGCTCCGTATAATCCAGTACACTGTAGCTACTCGATCAATTTTGCTAAAGAAATATTTTTGTAGGCCCTATAGCGTTCAAGAAAAACGATGGAACCCTGATTGGTTTAGCAAAGAGCCCGCTTAAAATGTACATCGCATAAGAAAAGGGTTGGCAAGAGAGTTGCCCTCTCCTTTCGAGTTTTAGGCCAATTATCGCGAGTAAATGTTTGCTCTGTCTTATGTGCTCGAGCTTTTCTTGGGTTAATAGACTTAAATATAAAAATCGAATGCGTGCACGTGTGTGCACAAGAAATTGCAATGGTCTCGAAGAATCTGGCGCTTTATTTCGATGCAAAAATTGTAGATAAGCTTGAAAAATTATGTAAACAAACTGTATTCCATAATATTCAGGAAATATCAATAAGGCGATCGATGCAAATATTCACATACTAACAAAGTTTTTTTTGATTGAATTATTAAGCTCGGCGATCATCTTACTTCATTTTTATAAAAAAAAAAAAAAAAAAATGAACTTGAGCCAGTTGTTTGTCAGATGCAGTAGTTAGAGTATATGCACGTAAGATCAAAGACGTCAAAGACATTGCAGTAAAGTGAATTACTCATTAGCTCTTGGTTTAATGGTATGATATCATCGCGCGTGTACAGCACACCCAGCCGGCAGTGTAAGAAAAGTCGCGATAAAGTAAATGTAAAAAAAAAGGAAAATAGATACTCATACACATGCACTCGTTTAATTTTTTTTTATCCCAAGATGCTATAAAACTTTCCCATACGGCCCGCTCGTGTGTATCGCGGCAGGCCATAGTGCAGATTTTCATCGCGTGCACGCGGCGCGCAGCACGAGCATGAAATTTTCATACACGCATTCAGTGACGGCGGTGAAGTTTCATGGCGCTCGACGTTACAGACCATACGGACACACGAACATACGCATACACTCACTCACACACTGACGAGTAGAGTAACTACTTGTGCGTACAGCAGACGCACGCAGACATGCACACAAGCATAGAAGAGCGTATACGCATACACGCACAAGATAAGATGATGCTTTATGCTCTTTTATGCTTGTACGTCTGGTGTGTTCTTGACTCGACGAGAAAGACAGAGGGGCACTAATTGGAGCTTGGGTTATATGGCGTAGTATTATATAGAGTAGTACGTCGAGGCTCGACAATTATCTTCTTGTGGCAGCTATATAACACGAGCTTACCCTACTCTCTAGCTAGTAGTGCAGGCTGCACCAGAAGCAACAGCGTATACACACAAGTATAAGAGTCTGGAAATCAAGTACCAATATATTTGCGCACGTGTTATTATACACGAGTATACCTCATCGCTGCAGAGCATATGCCTTCGACGCGTGCATGCGTCTTGTATATTACGCTTGTGCACCTCGTCGAAGCTTAATCGTGTCAAGGTTCTTGCAGCAACCGGTATTGGCCTATGGCAAGCAGCAGCCGATTTATTGTCGCTATAAATAATGAAATATCGAATATTTTCGTGTAAGGATTTGTATGACATAAACCGTAGAGGAGAGTGCGTAAACATGTGCGACAGAAGCAAAAGTTTTAATTGCCGCGCACAAACACACTTATTTCAACGAACAAAGTCGTGGTGGCTTAATAATGAGGCAATGAACGGTGTTTAGCACGTGCTCCCCAGACATATATGCACACGCACACACGCACACGCGCACACACATTCGCGCTCGCTCGCTCGCCGATCAATTATGTCCTCGCGAACTCGTTGTTAATTGCTCGTTTGCGCGCGCGGGTGAAGCGAGCGAGTTTGAAGCAGCACGCGCTTAGTAGCTGTGGCCGCGGCGCAGGATGGAGGACTGTTTAGCTAATATGAAATTTCGAAGGAGACAATCGCAATAAGCTCATTATTCATTTCGAAGCTGGGAGCGCACGAGTTAGTATACATTGGTAAAGCTGTATCGAGTTTTTTTTCAACGACGAGAAGAAAATAATTAGGAAACCTTGCTTTTAACGGAGAAAATGTTCCGGACTGCTTATGGAGCATTATAAGAAAAGCGTCTAGTGCAGAAAAACCTTTACGCTGCAAAGAGTATAGTTCATATCATAGTGTGTGTGTAGCGAGTACTATAGCAGCAAACCGACCCGTATAATATGTACTCGACGCTGCTACTGCTGCTGCTACTTGGGTGCAAGGGCAATTTACAGGCCAGTGAGTCGTGCGTTGCAGCAGTATATAGCAGTAGCAGTTGTGTGCGATTCGCCAATAACTTCCTTACACGCTTCAACAAATAGTGCAGACATATATATAATGTTACCATGAGCTGCGGCTCATTGTCACGAATCGAGTATATTGACGCGAGTCTATTTATACGTACTATATATCTATATCTGTGTATGTGTGTGTATGTGTGTGTTTGTGTGTACAAATAGATGCACCATAGAGGCACGCGGGTGCGCGAATGTGTATATATACTTTTGCATTGATTGACTCTCCTCGCGCGGCGCGTTACAGCAGCGAGTAGAGTCGGCAGTCTCGCGACGATGGCGATGGCGGCCCACCCAGGTTCGATAGAGCGTGGCGCAGCGGGCAGAGAAACGTTCGCTCGGATGAATTCGTTTCGGGCTTCACTAGACCTTACTTCCTGCCTAACTATATAGCGCTGCTGCATGTCGCACTCTGCTACCGCAGTTACTTTTGTGTGTATGTGTGTGTGTGACTCGTCGTCACTTCTATCGTCTCTATATGCGACCAGCTTCTTTTCTTTCGCATAAATGTTTGTCATGCCTTCGTATATTCGTGCATATAGCGACGGATTATATCGATAAAATAAAGGCGTTATTTTCCTCGTTCGGATCCTTCTTGGTCGGTGTCTATTTGACTTACTATCAAATAATATATATCAGCTCGATGATGCATCAGATATTTTGAAAGAAAGAGAGAGAATTGTCGCCGCCCGATCGAGACGAATTGAAACAAGTTAACTCGCTCGTGTCATAATGGATATACATCATCACACTCATCATATGACAGTCGGTTGTCTGTGTGTGTGTGAGATGTACGCGTTTCATCATTTCTTTTGGCTGCACGATGCAGCGGTCGTAGCGACGAGTCGTCGAGCGTTCATTTTATCGACTTTGACAACCACGATCGAGCCTTGATTACAAAACATTTCAACGCGCGGACCGTTTTGTTATTCGGTTTCGATATTATACACTTTTCGTCGCGCGCATAAATTGATAATTACGCCGTACCGCTGATTAACGCATCCACGCTCAATTATGGAACACATTTGTGCTGCACGCATCTGTGCTCATCGCTCGCTACGTAGCTCGTTTTACAAATTATCATTTAACTCGAGAGAGGACTCGATGAATAATGCGCCGCGCAAAAATCCATTGGGAGCTGATTGTTGAAAAAAATCAGCGTATAGTGAATAGATCCAAGCGAGTCTGCAGCAGCGAGAGTCTCGAGCGCATTTATTATAATATAGCTCGAGCGAGCCTTATAGCGCACGCACTTTGCGTTTACATGCGCAATCGAAGCGATTGTATTGTACCGCAAGCCGCGTGTGTGTGAGCGCTTATGAGCCTCGTAGTACATTGAACTCGGCGCTCTGGCGCTCTCGCTCGCACGCGCGTATGTAGACATATATGTATTATAGCGCACACAAACACACATAGGCACACACACACACACACACACAACACACACACACACATACATATGTGCACACAATCAAGGCAAAACGATTGCCATGTACGCAAAAGGAGAAATAATCGTGCCCGAATAACGTCTGTGTGCTGTATGCCGCAGTGCATATTCAATGACGTTGCTACATTGGCCGATCGTAAAAGACGATCTGCGGTACGGTGCACGGCTTATATGTGGCGCATCGCGACGTGCGTACACGCCATCAAGTTATTTGTACGGATCTAATTCGACGTGCGCCACTGATCGCGCCGATATATACTACGATTCGGTGTGGTCTTTTAGGACAATGATCGACTCTTACTGCACACTGCCGCAACGTAACGTTAACGTGTGCAATTTCGATTAAAACTATTACAACCTCTCTATGTGTATTCCCAAAGGTATGGTATGTATCTGCTCCTTCTTATCCAGCGTACGTATATTATGTGGCATGCGTGTGCGCGTGTATAATCGCAACGCACGACTGCCATACGGGATGCTCCGAGTGTCCCGTGCTTTCTGCGCCACGGTTCCCTGACTCCCCGATCCTCAGACATCACGAGACATATACAACATATTGGCTGAGATGCGCGTTATGCGATCCAGTGTATTTGTGTTTGCGCCTGCACGACGATCGGTTGATGATGTATGCCCGGCTCACATCTTGCGCCGTATCGTACGCCACCGCCACCGCTTATGATTCCGTGTCGTGCATATGTACACGTCGAGGGAATCGATTATTGCTATATATAATGCATGTGCCGACGCTATGAGCTGAGAGATCGTTCGTTTGTTTAAATACATTGGCTATGGCGATTCGCAGAAGAACGATGAGATATCGCTCAAAATGTTGTGTCCGTCTTGACGCAAAGTCGAGAGGTTATTATAGTTATAAAGCGAGAAAGAAATTCTTTGCAGCTGCTATGCACACGACTCGTGCACTTGGCGCAAACGCGTTGATCGACATTCTTAATGTGACGTTTTGGTATTAAAATTAATTCGATGATTCGTAGATAAGATATACGCCAAGTACAAGATACGATTCAACGCAATTATTTGCGTGACTAATTATTTTGCACAAAAGTCATTCTCTTTCCAATGAAGAAATTTTTGCCATCCGAATTAGCTGCAGTTGTTGGATAGGTAGCCTCAATGCGGATCAATATCTATCTTCTATTCTAAGCAATCTGGTGTATAAGAAACATAGAAAATGCCGATAAAACAATGGTGGATTGTTTTAGTTAAGCACATCGATCGACCGTAGCACAAAAAGCGTATTACAAGCATATAATACAGCAAGCGGGTACTAATCAATACCTTATATATAATACGCCTGTAATGCGACACTACGTAAAAAAAATGAGATGTGATTTCTCTGTCATTTTTTTTATTCTTCTATCTGGTCATTAACTTTTTTGATTCTAATGAGATCATCGTTGGACGATAATAAATGCAACGACGATCGTTTTTGGAAACTTATGCGAGCGGCATACAATATTATGTTCATAACAATTGTGCAGTTGAAAGAACGCGAAGTGACTTGATAATTTTGCGCGAGTAAGTGCCGCGGTCAAGCCAACATATGACGCGCGTTTGTAATATGTAGGTCGAAGGAAGACGAAGAAGAAGAAAAGCGGAAGTTTTATAGCGTCAGCGGCGCGTCTTCGGTGACGGGCTGCGCAGCGAGTATTATTATTTCATGCAAGTATCAACTTGTCGCCGCGGAGTTTTGAAAACGTCGCACCGCAAAGTCATCGAGTTTAGCGCGCGTATTAAATCGATCGTTCCATTTACTTATTTTTTTTTCTCGACGATTCCGCTGGATTAACCTACTATTGTGTGTGGCGGGTGACGAAATATATACGTATTGCATTCGCTGCATGCGGTTGATGATGAGAATGGGAGGCTTTTATCACCTACGTAATAATTAACTCGGCATTTAAGCTTTGCGCAGAGCCACATAATACGCCTCCAATAAGACGAGCACAAATAGTCCTCCTCCTCCCCCTCCTCTCTCTCTCTCTTATGCACATGCAGCCTTTCATCATTATTTATCAAAGTATGTGCATCAACTATAGTTAAACATACGCACGCATATATGTGCATGTGTGAGCTTGTATCTGTGCGTTCGTGCGTTCGTGTGCGGATGCATACATGCGATCGATTAGCCTATTTACACGGCATCGCTACGTGTGTTTACCTTGGTAATGTTTGCTATTAATCTTATACTCATCTAAATACATGGGCGAACGCGACGACGACGACAAAGCTTGGGTGAAAAACGACTCCGAGCACATTTGGAGGGACTCGCGACGCGTTGCGGTTATTTATCAATTGTCGTGAGATTTTAACTCGTACGTTTACTTTTATATGGGTGACATGTGCGTGCAGATCGTACCGTGTTCGCACGCGTTTGTGTACGTGCATGTTTCTGCGATTTTCTAGCTGCTACTGTCAGTTTCTGTTATCTGCCGACGTGATTAATAATCAAGCCCGAGAAGAAACTGTTTGACGTTAATGGTGCACATTCACCGAGAGACTAGGGGCTCTCAGCTTATCACGATGCTTTGCATAAAACAGTGCGCATTTCACGAGAGGATTCCTCTGACTGATTGAAACGTTAGAGAGCTCTCTCCATTCAACTTAATCAATTCTTTGCAAGTTTGATGTACTCGCGTTCATCGCGAAATGTCCATTTGCTCAGTCGGAGGACGAGCGCGAAAATTAAATATCGTGTAAATAAAGAGAAAATTCAGCCCGCGAGAATCGCAGAGCCGCTTGGTTATTAGATGATCTATATATTTGCCAATCATCGGATTTTTTCGTACCCTATGCTCCGCATACATAATCATTCCTCAGGCACAGATATTTTCCGCGAAATACTCTGACACGAATTGCGCGCAAATTCAAATGAAAAGTATAAAAGTGTACTCGAAAAAAATATTAGTCAGTCATTCAATAATTGAAAAAGTATTAATTAATGAAACGAAAAAAAACGAGAAAAAAAAGACAAACGAGCTACCGAAATGTTTCAATCGTATAGCCTGTGCGCTCCACGCGTCCACGCGCTAGAACATTAATAATCTTTCTCCCTCGAGCATGTTCGCATATACACTATACACAAATACGGCAAAAAAATTTCATTTCACCACGCACGCGTAGGAGCACGCTTGTGTATATTTACGTCATATATATAATATAGAAAAAGGCATCAAGGTTCAAAGTTTAGAAAGAGAAAGCTCGTGGTACGTATACGCGCGCGATGATGGCGGATGGCGTCAAATAGGGTGTATGCATTTCTTTTCGACTTTCGACCAGTACCGAGCGCGATTCAGTGTAGACACGCGTTATGTATATAAGAGCATGTATGTGTGGGTGCGGTGAGAGTGCAAAAAGGGGAAAAAAATAAACGAATTTCACATCAAAGTCCCGCTTCACTGAATTAAAAACAGGCGCGCACACACACTGTAGGCGCACTAGTAGCTGCTTCACTGTAAAAGTGAAAATAAAAAGAAAGAAATAATAGTATCTGCAGCACGAAAATCGCGTAACCCACCTTTCACTACCCCTCGTCCCCTCGCATTCATGATGATGAGCGCGTACAGAGCCGAGCTTCTTCTCTTCATCAAGATGCACCTTTATTTAACGCGCCCACCTATGCATATATAGTATGTATATATGCGTGGCAAGACTGTGTATGTGTATATTCATAGTGTATATAGCATGAAACTACATATAAACTTAGAGCTTCGTTTCGTATGCATGTATTTTCGCCGGCGGAATAATTTTACATATGGGCTAAACCATAATTAGCATGATATTCCAAAAATTATAATTGAAATTAAGTTTGTACTCTGAAAAAGTACCTTAAAAAATTAAAGACCTCAAAATTTGAGCCATTTAGGTTCATTTCTCATGAATCTTCTCTTAAATTCTAACGCTAGATGAAGAGTACCTTTGTCTGTAAATCTGCAATTGGCAAAGTAAAAATGATTATATAAGTCAAAGCATCACAATGTTTCCGATGGAAAAACTTTTTATGTTTTTGGTTCCGAATTTTCTTCCTATTTGTTTGTATCGATATCGCCTGTGAATTATGAGTATGTGTTGCGAGGCAAGCTAAAGCGTAGCAGTGGCGGATAAATCCACCAATTTTCAAAAAATTTAGAAAATTTTACTTCTTTTTTAAAACAAATTAGAAGCGGAGATTAGGTAGAAGAATTTTTTCCTTGCGGACATATTTACTGTAAGATATTCAACAGCATCATCGTACCAGTACGGTAAGACAGCAGACGTTCATACACACACACGAAAACGACGACGTGTCTTCGTCCCGAGTTATACCTATATACAGTTGGATGAGTGTGTATGTGAATGTATAAGTGTACGTATTTTGCAGTCTATATGTATACGTATGCATGTACAGATGTATGCATATAAAGGCCAAAATACCTCGCTCGTGCGAAGCGTCGAGGAATAATCTAGGCTTAATTGAGGCGCAATCGTATGTGTGTTGGTGTGTGCGTATACTTATATATATGCAGGCAATGTTGGAGGCGGAGGCGGTGGTGACAACAACACGGCAAACGCTGATGGAAAATTCAATGGGGGAGAAGCGAGAGAAAGCTCGTTTTATTCAGAAGGGTAACCGGCAGCTATAGGTATAGTCTCTTCGCTCTCGTTCCGTTCTCGGAGCTTATTGCTGTTCCTGATGTGTATAGAGCTTTCTCTCTCGCATTTGTACCCATACTGATTGTTTTGCGTTACCACTCTCGATTTGCCGCTGTATACCTGCGAGCTTGTCGATCCATGTCTCCTTCTGTAGCAGGGTGTGTCTGTAAATATGTATGTGTTAAAGAGAAAGAGAGAGAATTTAGCCATCCAATTGAATAAGTACATGCACGCTCAGACGTTGAAAAAATCATACGAATCTCGTTTAGTTCTCCTGACTGGATCAACGTCGAGAATAAATTGGTTTTTGACCCCCGATAAATCGATATTATGTAGATAAATTTCGTAATTTAATGATTCTAGTTGTCTCTATGGAGAAAAATAAAAGCGCAATAGTTTCCATCAGTGTCAGTATTCAATGAATACTTTTTTACCCGATCCGCTTGATTTTCAAAAGTTTCAATCTATTGTCCGTGTTTGTTTTTCTCTGGCGTGCACACCGTACGAAAATGCTCGCGTGAATTGTGTATATTATTTCGGTTAGCGCAGACGCGAGCAGTGCGTTTTCGTACAAGGTACATCGAACGATCAAGCTGAAATACGCCAATACAAAAAACACATGTGGATGCGTTTGAGCTCGACGTGTGCACGCGCATTTTCAACAATTTCTTTTTCTGCGTCAGTCTCTATATAAGAGCGAGTAGTTTTGATCAAGGAGTACGCGTGGCAGCAGCAGCATAGCCTCGAGGTGTGTGTACCGCAGCGTATGTATATACAAATGTAAACACAGGCGTGAGCGCGCACGCCGATAGAATAAAGACCCCCGCAAGCGCTTTTCTATCAACAACGACGCATTTATTCGGGATAAATTTTCGCTACTGCGCCGTCGCAGCCGCTGCTGCTGCGCAAAGGATACGTGTTTTACGTAACGACGCTCGAGCATCAAACTGCACGTGTGCGCGGCGCTACTCGCACGGCTTTCATCCAATTTCAAAGTAATCCTCGCGTGTGTCGACGATCCGCGAGATGTGTGCGCATTGGCATGTAGCCGTGTGCGGTATTGCAGCGACGAGCGTATAAATAAAAGTGACTGCTGCTCCGCAACGACGATGACGACGATCCGCGTGCGCTCCGAAAAAAGCTCCATGCGGCAATGTATAATAACGATAAGAGAGGAAGCTTTTTTTCGTGAGCTTGCACAAACTGCAACGCTCCAGAAGCGTAATTGCAAAAGATAGCGATACGCGCGCAGCGCTTTCTTTTCTTCGCAGACGAGAAAAGAGTGAATAAAATTCAGCGTTGGCGGTAAGAGGCTAGCACTGAGGGCGAAATATCTATTCCACGGTATTCAGTTGGCGAAACTGCAATTTTACATTGCTAATGGAATTTTGTGGCGTAAAGCTCGCTCGTGGTTTGTGCACGCGTCGAGCCAGAGAGAGAGAGAGAGAGAGAGAGAGAGAGAGA
>CACVKI010137613.1:0-16006 GCA_902732785.1 Trichogramma evanescens | reverse complement strand
AAAAGCCATTATGAGTATAGATATATGTTGTAGGTATGTTTCAATATGAAAAAAAATAGAGGTTAGACACAGCGTGAGGCGAATGGCGATACTATAGGCAACCCGTCGAGCAATGAAATAAGCACGCATGCATACGCCGCACGAGCGCTGCTGGCATGAACACGTCATATACGCATGGCAATACAATGCGAGGAGAAGCATTACAGTGCTAGGGGAGCTACTCAGCCACACGCGAGTGGATTACTCATAGAGCGCGCTCGTAGCGAAATCAACCTCGTACGGGCGCGTATGATGAAAATTGTATATCTATGTGTGTTGCTGCTGCTGCTGCGGCTGCAAGACTCGAGCGAGCGACAGAGAGAGAGAGAGAGAATCAGCGCGCGGCATGAGCAGCAAGACAACGACGACGAAGAAGGCGAAGGTGAACGAGAAAACGAGGCATCTCTCAAAGGAGGAAAGAGCAATAACAAGCCGAGCAGCAGGTTGTTTTCTCTTTCTCTCTCTCTCTCTCTCGCTCGTCGTCGCAGCAACAGCAGCTCGGCTCGGCTCGTTGTGCGCGAGATCGGCTTGCTGCAACCGAGCCTCTCTCTCTCTCTCTCTCTCTCGCTCGACTCTATCTCGATAAACGCGTACATATAATAATATGCCGCGCGCGCGACCCGTTCTCTCTGCTGCGCGGCGGCTATCAGCGAACGATCGATCGATTGTCCGCTTGTGTATGTGTAATATGCATCATGGGCTTTATAAGAACGAAGATGTGTGGCTTGTATACGCCACACGGTATATAATATGCACATGCTCGCGCCGTGGAGTCTTCTTACTGTCTAGCAAGTTCGATATAATTGTCAAGACGCGTCTTGCTTCTCTCTCTGCTGCTTCTTCTTCCTTTTATCCTCGTTTTTTGTTGTTTCTTTTTTTTTTTTGTGTGTGCTGCGGAGTCGTCACCACCGCCGCCGCCGTTTTATATCGCTCGCAGCCAAAGACCTTCGCATGTCTGCCCGTTTGTTATATATACTACGTGATTATTTCTCCTTACGCACGAGCTGCTGCTGCTGCTTCAGCTGCTTGTGGTGCAGAGGAGCGACGATCCGTTGCTGCTGCTGCTGCTGCTCCTCTGCCTTGCTCGAGTACGCTAGACAGCACGTCGCCTTTTATATACTTGGATTTTGCCGTGCTTATGCTTGTGCTTGGAGCACAAGAAAGCAGTGTGCAGCGCGTCGCGTATCGCTGGGCAGTTTTCGCATACGATTATACTTTGTGCTTCCACCGCCCGTATAATGTAATTATGCATATTATTATACTTACGCCCGTGCATGGCACTAAAGAGCCTCGCTCGTATCTATAATATGTACCGCGGGGGCTCCGAGCGGAGACCTGCACCGAGAGGAAGAAGAAGAAAACGAGTAGCAGGAGGAGGAGGAGGAGACATTTTTTCGGAGAAAAGATTTTTGAAATTTCTTGCGCTCTCCCGCGCGCGCGCGTCCCTTCTTTGAGTTAAGACAATGCGCTCTATACGCGCGAATATGTCGCGCGCGCGCGCGTATGTGCAGCAGCTGCTGCGAATGGTCTGGAATCTTAATGAAATTACTGCCAGTGCAAACACAGACACGCAGAGAGTGGAGAGCGCCGAAGCGCGCAGAAGAAAATCGGCAAGGCAACGCACGCTCGCTCGATTGCCTGCTTGGCCTGGCCTGCATGCAGCTAGCGCCATCTTCTATCGGCTCGAGACAACCGCGCGCACGATTCTTGCATCCGCCGAATCATATATAATGAATCGAGCGAACGACATATCTCGTCTGCGAAGATCGGCGTTTTTTTCTCTCCGTCTTCCTTCTGTTTTTTTTTTTGCTTTTGTTTTTTTTTTTTTTTGCAACGGAGCACGCAACAGCTTTGTTTCACCGCGCGTGCTCTCGAGACGTTGTCTCAAAAGAATGCTCGGAGTGACACTTTTTGATGGATTGTTTAGTGGAATCGTTTGGCTCGCGATGCACATAGCAACGTTTAATATATTATATACATGATATAGACTGGGGTATATTGTAAGTCAACGGAATTATCAATGTAACGTTTTGCTCGTCGATTCAATCATCCCGAAAACGTTTATATAAACTGATACGCGCGCAAGAGGTACACAAAAAATAATCGCGAGCTATCTTTGATTTTGTTCGAGTTCTTTTTTTGACCCCGCCTCGCCTCGCATCATAAGGTGTAATCGTGTTTAATGTAATATAGTATATTAAATAATTGAAGGAAACTTTTTACTCGCGAGTTCTCCGGTCAATCAAATCAATCATCTCGTGACCAAATATGAACCGAAATTTTTTCACGATCAACGAATTAATTGCAGGAATTTCGATACCTTTTAAAACGAGAGGGATGGACTATTCGGCGCAACGAACCTCAACAAGTCGGTATATAAGTTGCTTATCGCAGATTTTGCCACGCATGAATGTGTAATATAAAGGGTGTTCTCTTTTTGCCAAATGAACACAAACGAAATACTACGATGACATCATCGCTGGAAAAAAAGCGCACTAAAAATGAACATTTAAGAAAAGTGCCGATTATGAGTGGCGATAAAATTGAATTTAAATACGGCACACTCGACAAAAAAACCGAGGGTTAATGAATTTTTTGATGATAATTCTAAAATTAGGTCTTGTATCACGCTCAGCGCGAACTCCTTGATTTCGTCAGTTGAGAGAGAAAGAGAGAGATCAAATGCCTCTTAAATAATGATCTCATGCTCTCTACCCATACCATATACATATATATGCGAATATATATAAAAAAAAAAGAAGTTCCTCTTTCTTAACGTTTTCTCATTTAAATGCTACTTACAAAGTGGAAGAGTTTGACTTTACGATTGTCGACACTTTTTCTCTCTGCTCCTCTCATCTCCGAATCTCATCGTATCACGCTTGTCCATCGTGATTTTTCGGCTACTGTGCGGCAATATTGATTCTCGATTCCTGTTCTTTTTTTTTTACTTTATTGGCCTGATGCTCTTGAAAAAGACATTCCAAAGTGGCTACGTATTTAAAGAATTAATTCGATTTCCTGGATGCACAGTAAAAGTTAATTAATTTCCGAAAGTTTCTAATTTGAAGATACCGCCATCATCTCGAGTGAAAAGTAAAATAAATCAATTTGCTCTTCAAATACCTTAAGCAGAAGTACGTACTTGATTAAAGACACTGAATAATGTGGGTAACATGTCGACAGAAAGTTGATCGCTTTATATAGAAGCGAACGATAATGTATCAGGACCAGTGGAGGTGTTTTCTAATGAATTTTTCATAGTGTCAATTTTGTTACTTTTTTTTTATTTTGTAATTTGTAATCATTAGCCAAACGCCTGGCTCTATCGTAATCCATAAGATTAATAATGCTTATTGACTAAGAAAAAAATTTAAAACAATTTTGTGAAATATATTTTGTCGAGAAGAAATTTCCCTGTCGATCCATCTTGAGTCAGTGCAGAATGGCACTTTGATTTTTTATTTTTGTCAAAATATATCACAATATATTCACTCGTCTCGTACAAAAAAAATCTAACCATTGTTGAACAACTTAAGAATTAGTGATCGAAAAAAATTTGTAATATTTCGTTTAAAAATAAAGAAGAAAAAAAAACAAATCGTCGAGTACTCGATTTAACGCAACTAAGCACCCACTAAATTATACACATTAGTTCGGTTATATGATACCGCATTATATATATTACTAAAATATTTTGCATACTTCGCTGCCGTCGTACCGTGTATACTTCATAACTATTGTTTATTTTAATTCAATACCTCTCAAAGGTATATTTATGTAACGAGTCTTAAAAAATTTCTTTATTTAATATCATATAGCGTGCTCAGGGGCCGATACGTTTTGTCGTACTATATGGTTGAAGTTTAGTTTCAAAAAGGCAAAGCTTATTCTTATACAGTTTGGAAAAGTGTAAAATTTTCGGAAGTACGTGATTCGTTGACAAACAAACAAAAAAAAGAGCATTGGTCCAGCAAAGGAATGTCGTCTATCTATACAGTGTCATGATTTAGTAGTATCTAGATTTACTGAAAAATTTTGATAATTCAACGGAAAATGCATAGAAATTTCGAAATTGGATTCGAAAGTCGTAATACTGAAATTGGATAGCTCTAAAAAGACTAAACGCTCGAAATATGTTAAACGTGCGTGCATTGTGCTTTACCAATAATTTTTTCATTCGTTATTACAATTTTTTCCCCGTCGTCGTTTTAAACACGTGACTTCGGAACTCACACACACACACTCTGCCCTTTTGATACTTTTACAAATATAGTTAAAATAACCATCCGTCTACACGCCAACTACCGACGATAAAATAATCTGGCAACAACTACTATTTCGTGAAAGTCAAATCCCGAACGAAACGCTTGAACGGCTACGCGAAGTGGCTAGCATCTGTATATCGACACACGAACACGCGTGTCGGTCACGCGATCTTGATTATTAATAAACACATAATGCGCTCGGCGCATCGTGCATCTCGTAACATCATCACCGGAAGAAAAGAAAAAACAATAACTCTTACTCAAACGTGGTGCGTCAATTTACGTTTTTTGTTGATTTTCTTTTTGATCATCTTTGGGAAACAATATGCGTACGATATCGGGTTTATTAACTTTGCCCATGCTATTCTTTGGGATTTTATTGACGACCTTAAGTACGCTAGGAACGGCGTAGGCTGCGAGCGATTTCTTGGCGAATTCACGCAACTCCGACAGAATTATTTCTGTGTTCTCTGCTACGACGACGATCGCGGCAACCTGTCAAAAAATACATGTCAATGAGTGGGTATTTCAGGGTTTGAGATAACCGTAGATTGATATGATCAGGCCTTACCTTTTGACCCCATGTCAAATCTTCTACACCGACGACTGTACAATCAACGATATTTGGATGACCCATGAGTACGGTTTCGACCTCAACAGCGCTCACTTTGTAACCACCAGTTTTAATGATATCAACAGATGAACGACCCAACATACTGTATATGCCGTCTTTGTATTGCACAGTATCGCCTGAAAGATACATTAGAATTTTACATAAAAATGATGCGAAATACAGAGCATCTCGTAGAGCGTTTAATAAACACGAACCTGTTTTGAACCAGCCGTCATCGGTGAATGATTTCTCTGTTACTTCTGGCCGTTGCCAGTAGTGCTTAAAAACATTTTCACCCTTTACTTGCAGATCGCCGCTCACAGGTTCTTTCACCTCTTCGACTGCCTTACTTTTCTTTGAATTTCCGTACAAAAGCACTTTTGGTTTAGGGTTCTCTGGTGTTTCTGGTTCAGTTAATCTCACTTCTACGCCTGGCAATGGAGTTCCAACAGTACCTTAAAATGAAAGGTAATTTTTTTTTTTAGATATTTAATAATTTTTTAAAGATTAATAAATATTTTATTTTAGTACCAGGAATACGTTCGCCATCGAGAGGATTTGATAAGATCATGCCTGCTTCGGTCATTCCGTATCTTTCGAGCAGTCTGTGACCTGTAATTTTCTCCCACCTCTCAAAAATCGGTTTTGGTAAAGGAGCTGAACCACTGATCATCAACCTGTATAATTTTACGTTTTCATTGTAGAATTTTATTAAAATTTCATTTATTACGGTTTAAATTTAAATACGAGTTAAAGTCTGCGAAAAACAATTACCTTATTTTGGTCGTGCAGACGTTGTAGATATACTCCTTGATTTTTTCATTTTTAGCAAACAACTGGTCGTACTCTTCAATTAATTTCATGTATATCGTCGGAACAGCCGCCAAAACATTGATGCGCTCGCTGTTGTTAAGGTTGACTGCGGTTATTTGAGCCCACACGCTCGAGGCGGAGAACTTAGGTAACATGACACAGCGACCACCGACGTAAAGAGGTGTCATTAGGACGTTGATAATACCGTGCACATGATGAAGTGGTAAAGTATGCAGGAAAATATCTTTGTCTGTATGATTCCAAGCCTTGACCAATGAACTGACTTGAGCTTGGATATTTTTGTGACTAAGTACCACTCCTAAAATTTAATTTATTTAATTATTTTAACTTTTCATTATCTGCAATGAAATGTATGTATTATGTTGTACAGAAAATTATTGCATGATTTGCTTTAACATTAACTATAATGATTTTTGAAAATGATTAACTGATTATTCAATATTAAAATTATGAAAGAACTTTTACTTATTCAAATCATAATTTATTAGATATTAGAACAGTTTTAACTATGTCTATAATCATTCAAATTTGTATCACTCATTTTCTGATGTTTTGTTCAATTACATGACAATTGTTAATTTGGACATTTTAACACTGATGCAGTCAATCGCTCACCTCCGTATCCTATTTCGATATTCAAATAAGCAAATGATGTATTGCAGAAACAGCATAAATCCTCAATAAATAATAAATTTTATAGTAAAGTAAAATTAAAAAAAATTGGTACATATTCAAATGCATTGAAGAATGTTAATCATGCTAAATGTTAAAATATCTGTATAAAACACTTAAAATTTTACCTTTGGGCTTGCTTGTTGTTCCTGATGTATATACAAACATTGCATCACTCTTATTATAAAAATCTCCAGGCACACCAGCATCCATAAGATTTCCTTGATCATGTGGTACATCAAGTTTGTTATTAGCCTCTTTAGAATGTGGTTTCATTGCCAAAACTCGCAATGCATTATCAAATACTATTAAATGTCTATTAGAATTGGCTAGGAGAGGTTCAACAATTGGCAAATGATCCTGTGTTGTAATGAAAACTTTTGCATCAGAATCTTTGATGTAATAATCAAGAACTGGCGCAGGATGCTGATCGTTTAATGGCACCGCTATAACAAGCAATAAAAAGAACCAACAAAGTAAGTAATATTGTCACAACATATTTAATTAGTGATAAAATTCTAATTTCAATTTGAAATATATGTTTTATACCTATTTGACCACTGATCCAGCATGCCCATTGTGTAATTACATAGCTAGCATCATTTGGTAAAAGAAAAGCTATTCTTTGTTGACTTCCTTCGCCAAGCAATTTGTTGAGATCATTGGCAAATTGCTTTGCACTTAGAAAAAGTCCTCTGTACGTGTAATCTCCGTGCATATCACGTAAGGCTGATCTGTCGTTGTATTGTGCCGCATATTTAAAAACAGGTATAACATCGTTTGAAAACTGAAATTAAAATAAACATTGATGTTAGTAAGAAGTGTAACATTCAGGGCATATTGCATTATCAAAGTGCAGCTTGCATCATCAATCTTATCAAAAAATGACTTCTCACATTTTTTCATTGTGTATATTGATAAAAAATGATAAAAAAATGCAAATTTATATATTTCATGTTTATAAATACAATTTTAAGAATGCGTTAAGCCACACAATGCCTGAGTAGATTCAAGAGTTCAATCTGTTTACCAGGGTCAGAGTGTAAAATAAAACAAAACACAATCAATTCACAACTTTGAGTATCCCTGAAATTATCCAGAGTACCTTAAAAATTATTACATAAAGCTCCAAGCGAACACCAAGCGCGTAGGGGGTAGAAAAAAACAATAAAAAAGTAACCCAAAATAATACCTGATGAGTCTCGGTGGTGGAATTTATGGCGGCGTTGGTCTGTTGCATGCGCTTGGAAGTCACGGCGGCCTTCTGATGGTGTCGCGCCACCGAGCTTCTTATCATCGAGTGGAATCGCCTGCGTATCAAGGAACTCATTTTGGAGAGCTGCTGCTGCTGGGGCAGTAGTCCGGGGGGTTAGATAGGAGAATAGAAAAACAACAACAACGACGATATGCTAGGGCCTGCAACGAACCAAAATTTTGCACGATTATAACTCCACGCACGCCGTATGTGTGTGGGGATTTCGCACACACGACTCTGGGGCTTGCAAAATCCCGTGTGTATAGCACCAAAACAACCTAACCTGTGCCTATATGTATGATAATACAGCAGCGATCCGCAAGCGTCGTCGGGCGGTTCTTCGTATTCGACGACTGGAGTCTCTTGGTGTACAACAGTAGAACGTCAAAAGTGCGTGTTCTGTGCTGCGGGCGCGCACTCAACCGCACGTCTCTTTCTGCGGACTTGATTTATAATATCGTGTGTTAATATACACACACCGAGGCACTGCACTTGTTGTATTAAAATATATGCGAGGAGAGGTCTTGAAACACACGAGTCGATACGGTATATAATGTCGTCTGCCGATGCGGGGCGGCTATTGCAAGGCAGAAAAAAAAGTTCACACGGAGAAAAGCAGCAACTTGCAAGCAGCAGACGAGCCGAGAGCTATGCAGCTCTGCTGCTCTGAGCTCCGACGCGAGAAATGCGCAATTATAAATGTTGGTATATTTTGCAAATTGCAGTTTTTAGAGTGGCTCGGGTCGGGGAGGGCGCCTGCTCGACGCCAGTCTAGTATGTTGTGTCGGCGCGACTAGGCTGCTGCACTTGCTTAAGCTCGCCAGTCACAACGATTATTATTGCATCAGATGTGTTATACGTCGTCGCTATAGGTATATAACGACGATACAAATGACTTACCTGCGATCCGCGTGCTAGCCGTAACGAGCTTTAAATTATTATAATAAATCGGCCACTTCGAGTCGGTATATAATTATGTGTGTATGTAAACAGCTGTGAACGGGAGCTAAATAATTGTCACCGATTATATTTATATACCGACATGATTCTAATTGGGATCTCTCACGACTCCGAGTTACAAACCGGTGAAAGACGAGAAAAGCTTTTTTCGTGTGTAGTAGGTGTATCCTTGAAACGGCCGTGGCGCCGCGCGTCACATGCTTGTTTTCTCGTGACGACTCTCTCGCTCGTTCTCTCGTCGCATTTGGCATTATGTATTTTCACATCGGGCATAGACACAGTCTATTCTTGGCATTAGTAAGCGTTTAGTTATTAATATATATACATCGTGGCGCGTGCGATCGTATTTGGCTTCCGGGGTTAGCGATCGATGCTGCTTTATACTTTCGACTTGCATACACATAGGTATAATGTATGATTGTTGTTGCTGCTCGCGCTACTAAAGCCGAGCGACTGCTGCACTGCTTTTACAATGTGTATATAGGTAACACAACAAAACAGTACGAGTACACACGCACGACGTTCGAGCGAGCAATCGTCATTGCGTAATCGCTGCTTTTTGCGCCTTATCTTTTTTTTTCTTATACGTCGAGTCGACGATTACAACTTTTGATTGTTAAAAGCGAGTTACATGAAATAATACGTATTATTTATATCCGTGGAGAGATAAGGACGAATCATATGCGCGTGTCATTGATATTGTATATTTAATCCCCGGCTTGATGCAACGCATTTTCGATGCAATTCTCGATGCACGTATCGGACGCGCGAGATCGGTAAGTCCGGAAGGGGCGGATTAGTCGGAGAATTCCATTATAATAGTAAGGTTCGATCGTTGATTCTCAACGCGGGTGCGAATCGAGTGCCGAAGCACTTGAAAAATGATAATTCGAATAAACATGTGCCGATGATTAAAGCAAATACATACACGATATCCATGTAAATCGTAAAATGTTTATATTTAAAAATTGTTTGTCAATCAGACGGAGTACTTCAAGGCGACGAATTCTTTTTCGATCATTCTGTAGAGCGGAGGTTCGATAACTTGCTGAAACAGAGCCTCGAACTCATCGTGAATCAACAGATGTTTTATCAACTGCTTCGCGTGCGTTCTGTGGATGAGCAAAAAAAAAATTAATGAGAAAATAAAATAAAAACCAAAACATCTAACATTATTAATTGGTTCTAAAAATCCTATACCTGGTAGCGGAATTGCCATCGATCAGGAACCTGGCCACCGTACGAAAGACCGATTTGCGACAGTCGTCGGCCACATGGCCACCCGAGAGCAGATCCCTCGCAACTCGGCCGGCCATCAACAGGTCCTTGACGGCCGCCGCGCAGGCGGCCCGCACCTCCGGATTCTTGTGCTCGCTCGCCTGGGCCGAGGTCAGTATTCGCAGGCACGGCTTGTACGACACGTTGCTGGTCAGCGCCGACAGTGCCCTGGTCGCAGCCTCGCGGACCCCCGCGCACTTGTGACAGCTCTTGGCCAGCACGGCCAGCACGAGCTTGTCCAGTTCGGGACGCTGTGCGGAGCGCCCGTGCTCGAAAAATTCGGCCGTAAGGCGGAGCAGCGCTTCCGGCCGGTCGCATCGGCTTTGCAGTAGACTTTATATGTATACGTGGTGTACATTAGAGATTTGGGGCTTTGTTTTCTTTGATGAATTTGCTTGCCATACCTGGATAAGCTTCGATACACCGTGGCCATGAGAGACGTGGTCGCGTGACATGGACTCGATTTTACGATCTCTGAGATTCTGCTCAATGCGTCGAGAATATCATCGTTGCCACTGTTGACGGACTTTAACTTCCGCTGCAAATGCTTCAATTCTTCTTGAGGATTTTTCAGGCTAATACTCGTCGTATCAAGATAGAATGTACTGTCCAGCCTCTCTAACGAGTGCCGGGTCGATGTCATTTCCTTTCTGCAAAACGTTCGGAACAGTTGTGTAGGGCATTTCATAAAATTACCATTTTAAAAATGATCGTGTACCTAACGGACGGATCTTGGGTAATGTTAGCCAGTGATAAACCACCGACCGGTACTTCGATCGACGTGTATCCTGCATTGGGAAGTACATAAATATTTTCATAAATGTAACGTCGAGCGAGAATAATCATATATTGTGCTTTTACCTGTTCCTTGACACGTTGGGCAGGCAATACGTTGCTCTTTCGGTATGGCAGAACTCATTTTTCTTATAACAATGTTATCTCGTTACAGCGGTAAGGTTATTAATAACTTAAACAATGAAGCATCAAACGTGTTAAAAATCAATATTTCGTCAAGATTTCATTTTTAGAAAATATTTATTTTCTCTCTTCTTTTTCTTTATTTCATACAACGCTCGCAGAGCCAGTCTAAAATGTATTCACTAGTAAAAATATAATCGTTTAATATACGAATAATGAAAATGCATAATTGACATTTATTATTTCACACGGTCATTGGATGAGCCGATCGACTTATTTCACAGTTGAAATATATCTCTACGATACACAGTTTTTTGTTCAGTTAATACGCGAGCAAAGAACTTAATAACGGTTCTTTAAAAATTACAATGGTCGTTACTAGGCACTTTGGTACATCTAGCGCAATATTTTATTAAAAACATCTCCATTGGCTTTTTTATATTGCCGTTTACACGAAAAATTTCTATGTACAATTATATAATTGGATATGCTATAATTGGATAAAAATATTTGAGTTTTGTATAAATTCATTAGTTTTCCTATTATAAAAAGATGTAGAATTAAAAGAACATATTAAACAAGTTCCAATAAAATTACATCATTTAGTTTTCTATCTAACTACGAGTTTGTACTATGTAATAACGAAGTGATTCACTTCAGAATTAAATGCACCGTTAAATGCACGATTTTCAAATAAAAATATATGACAATTGAATTTTTCCTTTCAATCGAAATTTAAAAACGCGCAATTTTACCTAGTAGTTCTTATTCAATAGTTTTGTAAATCTAGGAGTATCTGATAAATTTATGAAATCTATCCGATCTATACTGCACATCATTGTCAAGATGAGGAACTTGCTTGTAGCGCATTACTTATTGAATCTATGTGGCCGCACTGATGACCACATCGCTGATAAAATAATGCACTAGCGTGACCAGATTTTGGTTCATTCATTTTCATCCCTTGACTCCATGTATCAGTTTTAGTATCATAAATTAGGCAATATTCACAAAATTTAGATCCATCGAATCCACCTAAAAGTTCAAATAAAAATAAAAGCAATTAGAACAATTATTTAAAGTATGATAAAAATAATCGAATTACTATTAATATTTTTACATACCAATGGCATACAGTAAATGATCTACAGCAGTCAAAGTCAAGGCACTTCTTGGAGATGGAAGTGGACTAAGTTCTTCCCAAGTATTCGTTTCTGTATCGTAACGTTCTAAACTGGTAATTTGCCCAGTACCATTGAAGCCTCCAGCGACGTAAATGTATTGACCAATACTTGCAACACCTGCTCCAGAACGAGCATACTTCATTGGTGCAACATAACTCCATCTGCCATTTTCAGGATGGTAACACTCGACTGTATTCAGTCTTTGAAATCCATTGAATCCACCAATTGCGTACATTAACCTGCAATCATGAATATAATAAGGTCTTGAACCTATTCTCAAATATGCGCTTACTTGATGAATTAAGATAAGTAATTTTATGTAATTATTACCTATTAACAACAGCTACTCCTGTTGCTAATCTTGCCGTGTTCATAGATGCAATTTTATTCCATGCATCTGTATCAGGGTCGTAATATTCAACAGAGTCATGATACTCCTGATTATAACTTCCTCCAATAGCATAAATTAAATCATCCATGACAGCTACGCTTACCCTATTTCTAGCGATTGAAAGGGGACTGCAAGGCCTCCAAGAGTTGGTTGTTGGATCATAACGATCTACCAAGTTATTGTCAAATCGGCCGCTATAATTAAAAGTCTATGATAATTATGTGATTCCTTTTTTAAAATTATGTCGTATGAATGTAATAAGTTTTCAAAGTACCCATTGCTTGGATGATTGTTCCTTCCACCAATGGCATAAAAGAAACCTTTCAAAAATAGTCCTCCAAGCCCACTGCGGGGTAGTAATAGAGAAGCTAATTTGGTCCATGTTCCATCATCAACATTGTAAGCTTCTAATGTATCAAGGGAGTGCACATGGAATCCTCCAGCAACAATGATAATTCTTTTAGCTTTTGGAGTACGCCTTTGGACACCTGGCTTGACATGTAGAGTCAAATCTTTGAAAATTCTTGCTAAATATTCTTTGCACGATGGCATCCTTTTTAATAAATCGCAGTTTTTCATTTGCTCTCGTAGGAAATTTGGGGTGAGATATTGGCATCGAACAGCATGAAGAATGCGTTCCATTTGAGGGCTCCGATCTTCCTCCTTATACGATACCCACTTTAGGACGGCATTATAAACATCTTTCTCTTCTTGCACATCTAATTCATCACTGCGTACCAAGTTCACTGTAACATTAAAAGTAAATTTTTTTAATTCTACTAATTATTCTACTGATTTACATGAAATAAATTTGAGATCACCTGTTACATACCTAATTGAAAAAACGATAACTGAAGAAATTCTTCTTCTTGAGCTATGGATGAGAAATGATGCACAATATATTGATTCGCTGACTCGTGTAGTTTCCAAACACAGAACTTTTCAGCAAATGAAGCAATTCCTATCGCATTTATCGGATCTAATTGTTTCTCTAGAAAAAGACAGCATGCATCTACAACGTGCGTAACCTGAGATGAATTTTCATTTATATAAAAAACTAACATCAGTTTAACAAACGTAAAAGATTTGTCGACTGAGGATAAGGCCCAACATACCTGGAGCATCATCGCGGCGCACAGCAGAGTGCAGACGGACTTCTCGCTGACACCCACCTCGCCGGTGTACATGAAGTGTATCAACTGGTCCACGGACGTCGGGCAGACGCCCTCGAGCTTCACCCGGGCCATGTTCGTCTCTTTCAAGCCACCTGTAAACATAGCCTGCATATTGAGCAATTATTGAGAATTCACAAACAACTAGCTTGAACGCATTATTTATATATATAAGTAGCTAATTGGATGGTCGAGTCGCGGATGCTTTACCGTGAAGTAGGAGCTGGACGCCGCCAGGACGATCTTGTGCGCCCAGAGAACTTTGTCGCCCACCTCGAGCGCGACGTCGGTCAGCATGCGATTGTTGCGCATCGTGTACATGACCTTCATGACCTCGCTGGCGAAGGTCTCCTTGACGAACGTCATCGTCTCGCCCTGGGGCTCGCCGCTGGGGTCGACGTCCATCGGTCTCGTGGCGTCGTCGTGGGGCACATGACCCTCGAACGAATTAGCGCGAGCCGAGTCGGGAAACTGCGCGTTCCTGAACTTGTCGTTGGCGGAGGGTCGCTGCATCATAAAGTAAAACATTTTATAAACTCTCAAGTCCTCACATTTCTATCTTTATACTAGTGCTAAAAATCAAAACTAACAATAATAATAATGATAATAATATAAAATTCAAACACGCGTACGCGAAGCGCGAAGAGAGGCTCGCGATTGGAAAACAAGAAAAGAGATACTCTTGTAATCGGAATGTGAGTATATGAATCGCCGCGCGCGAAGCGGCCAAACAACTCACGTGCGCGCGATATATAGATATACGGTACAACGATATCAATTATATTCCCTCTCGCGCATCATGATGCATTAATAAGCTCGCGCAAACAACGTCGTCACATGAAAATGCAGCTGCTATATAGCACAAAATCGAGCTCGCGTATAAGTGTGTGCGTTATATCAATCGGCGGCGATATTGTTTGTCACGTGACATGGCGTGTACACGCATAATATAATGCTTTGTAACAATAAATGGGTGGGTATCACCGTGAGTGTGAGCAAATTTGCGCCGCATCATCGTCGTCGTCGTCGTCGTCGCCGTCGCGATCGTAAAAATACCGAATAGTTGAATTAGCATCAACGAATAAGCTCGGTTAAATGCACGGCGTTATATACTACGGCATCGTGCACCGCGCGTTTGTTTACGAAAAGAGAACGCGACGTCACAACAATGTTTATAATGTGTGTCAACCTTGGGTGTATCGGCGCGATGCACGTTGCGAGTTCATGTCGCAACAGATTTTCATGAAAAAAAAAAAAAAAAACAATTTTGCGCGACGCCTCGCCTGGCAGTGCAGAATTAAAAAGAAAAAAAAAACCAAATTGTTTACAAAGCTAAGCAACTTACTTGTGTCCAGCAGCTTCCTCCGTCACCTTTCGGGCCTTTGAAGGAAACTCCGTTGATTGCCGCTTTCATGTCAGAAGGCGTGGGCTGCGATTCGTTTTAAATTGTTATTATTGTACAATCCTTGTCTCTTAACCTGCGCGCGCTGCGAGTATAACGCGAACGAGAGAGAGAACTGAAAACTCACCGATTTCACGGAGGTGTAGACCTGGAAGGACGCCGCTATCGGGGACGACGGTCTCGACGACATTCTCGGCGGCGGCGACGATCTCGGCGACATTCTCGGTGGCGACGCTCTCGGCGATGATCTAGGTGACATTCGCGGGGACATTCTCGGCGACATTCTCGGTGACGATCTTGGCGAAGATCTCGGCGACATTCTCGGTGCCATTCTCGGGGACGCTCTCGACGACGAAGCCGTTGGATTGCCGTTGGCTCCGAACATTTTCGAAATTTCGGGCAGATTTGGAGCAATCTTGACTGTTTTTACTTGACACGTGCCTTTGTGGGGCTCGTTCGTAGACACACACACACACACACAGAGGAGGGAAATCGCCGATAAAAATTGGAGAAAGAGCCGTAGAAAAAAAATAGCTCAACTCTTAGGCACGTTAGTGGTATTTTTATGTATAAACGCACACAGACACACTAAACAAGCACAGTTAACAGATCAGTAATATCACAGACACAGCTTTAATCACTGCTACTTCTTTGATCATGGTACGCGGCGAGTATATTAAACACACGCACGACAGATGCACTATATATATATCAAGTGTTATGTACTGTATATATCTTTTCAGCATACGAGCCCGTTTGAGGCTGATTTCGCGCTGAGCGTGCTCAGTGAGTAATGCCTTCGCGTTCAGTCGAGGAGAGCAGCGCGCTATGTGGCGACAATTCACACTTCTCCTCGCATTTTAATCATTGAGTAGATGTCGAGGAGCCGTGCGTACAGTCGAGGAGATGTGGGAAGTCCCGCAGGCTCGCGTCGAGCCGAGACGACTCGCGCAGCTCGCGTGCGTGTAGCCTGTGCTGTCTGCTACAACATGTTAAAGTGGCGAGCCGACTCGCGCTGCC
>CACVKI010137609.1:0-45094 GCA_902732785.1 Trichogramma evanescens | reverse complement strand
ATTTATGTTTTTTTTTTTTTTTAGAAATCGATTTCAGAAAAATTGGGGAAGCAAAAATGCTTGACGAAAAATTTCAACGAGTAATATATAGGATTTAGAAATCGATTTCAGAAAAATTGGGGAAGCAAAAATGCTTGACGAAAAATTTCAACGAGTAATATATAGGATACTTTGAACGCGAACTCGAATAATAAAAAAACACGCGTGTAAGTGATGTAGGTTACCGGAGCGAAACTCGCCTCTTCGTGCTTGCGTACACGATAGTTTTTACTTTATCGCGCGCAGAGCTATAATAACATAGTTGTGGCATTTCAATTAATTTTACTCTCTTTTTTTTTCGTTGACACCGACAGCCCCGGACCCACCGTCGAACCTCACGGTGCAGGTGAAGAGCGGCAAGTCCGCCGTGGTCCACTGGGATCCTCCGAGGCAGGGGAATTACTCGGGCTTCCGCCTCCGAGTCCAGAGTTTCAACGACGCTGGTAATCCCTGGACGAGCGTCGTGCCTGCCGACGCTGCACCTTACACCCTGAGAGATCTGACTCCGGGCGCGACGTATTCGCTGCAGCTCTACACGGTCCTCGATACCAAGGAGAGCGTGGCTTATACCAGTCGCAATTTCACAGCCAGTGAGTATATTATATACATGCACGAGTCGCACTTGTAAAAATGATGCACGTTCATTAATGATGATGCTTTTTTTCTCTAGAACCAAACACTCCGGGCAAGTTTATTGTGTGGTTTCGTAACGAGACGACCCTGCTGGTGCTGTGGCAGCCCCCCTATCCACCGGGCATTTATACGTATTACAAAGTCAGCATAGATCCGCAGGATGCCGCTGAGTCGGTGCTTTACATTGAAAAAGAGTCCGAGCCACCCGGACCAGCACAAGCGGCTTTTAAAGGACTCATTCCTGGTAAGTTTTTTTGTCTCTGCTCTTCTTTCCTTCCCCTTTCTCTCTCCCTCTCGCTCTCTCTCTCTCTCTCTCTCTCGCTTCATCTAATTGAATCTTGATAAAGTCCCGTGACAGTGCCGCCGGTCGTTTTTAATTGCTCGTCTCTTCGCTGGCTCATCCCCCGCATACAATCCGAGGGCTTTGTACTTCTATTCAATTTCAATCGAGAGCAGCAAAATTACGTCCCTGATTTCGAGAGATAAAAATACTAGTCGCGCCTATTGTGAAATACTTTTCTGTATAAAGATCGAATTGTTCGAGTGGCGCCGCGGACACTCGATGCTCCTCAAAAGAGGATTACAAATTGCGTTTCTCGCAGCCGCGCGTAAAATCTGCCGTCGAGCCGATGAGATATCTCGACGAACGAAAGCTCGCCTCACTCGCGTGTTTCATATTATGTGCGTGTGTATCGATTTTCGGAAAAACTGCAAAAAAAAAACGGAGTTGCTTAGTTAGTTTCGTATCTCGATCCGGTATGTGTGTGCATAACAGCGATTACTGCGGCGTTGTGAAATGTTCGAAAGTCATTCGCGGCACACATGTGTGTACGAGCGTGTGTGCAGCCTACACCTATTACGTGCCGAGCGTTATAATTTGCACTCGAAAGTCGAGGAATTTAATCAATCTCTGCGTAATTGGCGCGATGTTGCATTTTTCTCTTTTTCTCTCTCTTCTCGTATCATAAAAGTAAAATATAATACCATAGAAAAAGTCGATTATTTGATGGACAAAATTATTTTTACACAGGTCGAGCCTACAACATCTCTGTGCAAACTGTGTCGGAGGATGAGACTTCAGCGCCGACAACGGCGCAGTACCGGACTGTGCCGCTGAGGCCGTTGAATGCGACGTTCGATAATTCGTCGGTAACTTCGACTTCCTTCAAGGTTTACTGGCAGCCGCCCAATGGAACGTCGGAGTTTGACAAGTATCAGATCTCGCTGGCCGGTAACAGGCGTTTTTCGCCCGTAACGCGCAACCGAGAAGACGAGTGCAAATGGGAGTTCAAAGACCTGGAGCCGGGAAAGACTTATCAAGTGGTGGTAAAGACGTTTTCAGGAAAGGTCTCTAGTTGGCCCGCCAGTAAAGATGTCACGCTGAGTAAGTCGACTTTTTGAAAATATCTCACGCAAATTGCTCGATGAACAACGAATTCTGGCTCATAACACTTTTTTCTTCAATTTAACAGAACCACTGGCGGTACGCGATCTGCATGCCGAAGTCGACGAAAAGACAGGTATGGTCGAGGTCTCTTGGATTCCGGATAACAGCAGTACCCAAGATTCCTATAAAATTGAATATCACGAGATCGAAGGTACCATAGGAGGCGACGGCAATGTTTTAATAACGAACAAAACTAGGGTAAGAGTATAAACTGTGTATTCAAACCGGGAATAGTCTGTGTAGCATTTGTGAAACTCTGATACACTAAACAAAAAAGTTCGACGTACCGTAATTTTGCGGTTACATTGAAAAGTCGCTGGTCTATGTATCGATCTAATTTCTAGCGTATAAGTTACAATGATGAAAATTTCATAAAGAAACTTTCATCTTGGCGATAAAAATGAGTTTCTGCGAACTTTCGAATTTCCGTTGGAGCAGAAACAATCATTCAAATTCTGTTTATGATTTTGTAACAGTTAATGTAGAAATGGCACCAATTTTTAAAAACATACTTAAT
The DNA here is from genome assembly GCA_902732785.1 of Trichogramma evanescens. Classification (NCBI taxonomy): domain Eukaryota; kingdom Metazoa; phylum Arthropoda; class Insecta; order Hymenoptera; family Trichogrammatidae; genus Trichogramma; species Trichogramma evanescens. The sequence continues at coordinate 42,458 of CACVKI010137609.1, read as the reverse complement.
TTTACAGATCACCCTGGAAGCTCTACTCCCTGGAAGGAATTACTCAATATGTGTTCAAGCCATAAGTAACAAAGTTGAATCGAATGAGACCATTTTGTATCAAGTCACCAAACCTTCGTCACCCATAATAGAAGATCTGAAATCGATCGAAAAGGGGTTGAATATTTCTTGGAAGAGCGATGTAAATTCTCGGCAAGAAAAGTTCGAGGTGACTCATAACCGAAATGATACGGGCGAAAGTGCAACTACGTTAACAACGGAATCTCACATAATGCTTGAAGACCTTCATCCTGGAGCCGGTTATGAAGTTAAAGTCTTCGCCATAAGTCACGGTTTGCGTAGCGAGCCTCACTCCTATTTCCAAGCCGTCTGTTAGTATTTATTCCATATGAATTTTAGTGCTGTACCTAATTGATTTTCTTATAAATAAATGTAAAATATAATTTTTACAGTACCACATCCTCCACGTAATCTGAGTATCGAAAAAGTAACTGCCAACACGGTTGTTGTACACTGGTCGGCTCCTACAGATTCGATATTTTCTGAGTACGCTATCAGATATCGCACAGCAGATGATCCCAGGTGGGTAAAACTGCCTGCGGTCAAGGAAACCGAAGCTGAAGTGACCGACATGTCGCCGGGTGAGCGTTACACCATCCAGGTTAACACTGTTAGTTTTGGAGTTGAGAGCTTATATCCTCTAAATGTCAGCCACACGATTCGTAAGTTATTGAAATAACATTTCGTACATTCTTTTTCTTGACCATTTGATTGGCTGATTTTTTTATTACAAAATGTTCGTTTGAGTTTAGGTCCGAATCCAGCTGTTAATATAACGCCAGTTATCGATTCTACCAATGTTACCTTGGAATTCATACGCCCCGAGGGACGAATCGAGTATTATGTACTGAAATGGTGGCCCGCAGAAATACCAGAAGGTATGCGCACCAAAAACGTCACAGCTAGCAGTCTACTTGGTTACGAGGATCCTTATCTCGGATCGTCCGTCGCACCAGTCTTGAATCCTAATATCGAGAGAATCCTTGTGGATGACTTGATACCAGGAGTCGAGTACGTCTTCACTGTTTACGCAGTATCGTACGATCTCGTCAGCGATACCACGAGTGTCAAGACCCGCACGAGTAAGATTCGATTTTTGATTTTTCTGTCTTTCATTGATAAAAGTATATTTCCTGAAAATAAAACGAGCCTGGTAAAATTGTTCAATGTCATAACTCGTTTAGTTTTCATACAAATCATATCAAAAGTAGATGTAAAATAAGTAGATTGCATATTTACATCGTTGGCATGTTATCATCATCAAAATAATATTCATTCGGAGCGAAAATTGCATTCAATTTGGTTCGGGTGACTTATATCATTCGCATAACAATAATTAGTATTCAATATGTTAAATAGATGTCTTACTCTTATTTAGAGGATCATTCAGTCTTAAAAATTCTATTCATGGGAAAAAAATTTTACATCATCCTATTTTTCTTTTCGTAATCATTTTTCGGTTGAATTTATTTTTTAATTTATTTATTTTTACTGAAATAAAAATTCGATGCATCAAGCTTCTCAGTTCTTGCTTCAAATTGATTATGAATCATAAGCTCCATATCTAATAAATATCGACGTAGTTAAAAACTATGAATAAATTCATTGACATAACTAAACTTTGAAATATGTTTAAAAAACTAACTATTGAAAAACATGATCAATTAACCATCTTATAACTAATATTAACGTGAATTTTTCCCACGCTTCCTGTAAATCTTGTACAGGTATAATGGAATATGGAACAGATAAAGGTACTATTTTCGTTTGCAAAATGTGTGTAATAGCATTAGCGTAGTTAAAACAATAACTTGAGAGTGTTGGTGTTTTTTGTAACAGTAAAATTTTACAGCATGGTGTGTAATCCAAATGGAAAATCGAACACTGTACGACTTACTTGATGCACGTTTGTTTTCGATATTCCATTCATTCTATACATAAACAAAATATACACAAGACAGGACACACTCATTCGTGTATGCAAATCCACTACGCTTATATCTCCGCTCGTATTTGAATCTTCCAAATGCATGCCGTTAATCAAAGATCATATCAATCTCAACATTATAAACAATAGAATGATAAACAAAGCCCACCATATCTGACAATTTAACGCATTCGCGGGCACAATTCATGCTTGTGCGTGCATGTTCTTTCTTTGTCTTCTTCTGTCGTCATCGTCGCCGTTGCCGCTGCTGCTGCCAACAAACTACACACGCGTACAGTGCCGCTGATCCAGTCCGAAGTAGTCGTCGTCGTCGATCGTGACCAGCCGGACTCGCTGCATCTGCGTTACACGCCTACTCCCCGAGAATCGTCGCACTTTGATCTTTATCGATTCCGTATCAGCGACGCTGTCAATACCACGCAAGAGAGGACCATCAACGATACGGCCAAAGTTTCATTTACCGGTTTGATACCCGGCCGATTGTACAACGTTACCGTTTGGACCGTCAGCGAGAACGTCGAGAGTCGGCCCCTCATCAGAAGCGATCGTCTATGTGAGTAATGAATTTTTTGTTGTAAATCAATCGCATTTATTTCTATTCGTCTGCATTGAAATAAACGAGCAGAATGCGCGTATATAGACACGCACTCGGCAGCTCCTACGCCCAGTCATCCGAGATGTTTCAATATTGTGGTCTAATTGCGCTAATTGTCTCTATTACCTTGAATGAAGTATCAACCTCATTCCAATGCGGCACGGTCTTCCGCGTCGTTATAAGCATAGCAAAAAATAATCATTTATGTATTTTAGGTTTTCCCGTACGCCAGACGCGTAGCTTAGCTCATTACGACCGGTCAAAATTATTTATTTATTAGATTTTTATTTTTTTTTCTTCCTTTCTTAAAGTGTTTTTTAAATTGAAATATTATCTCTGAACGGATGGCTTGGCAGTTATCGCTCCTCGCTCAACTTGATAATATCGTTCAGTGACTAATAACTTGAACGAATAGTTAGCGAGGAAGATAAAAGTGACAGTATCCACATTGGATTGCATAACGTTGCATTGACCAAACACTAAATCTGTCGTACAATAAAGCAAAAGTCGTGCAGGAATATGTCTCGTCGAGAGATTTTTTTCTATTAAAAATCTCCGTATTAATCGACGAGCGTGTAACATAGAATGTACTCGATGAACTGATTGAGCGACTATCCCTCGACAGATCCGGAACCGGTGACGATCATAAATGCGACGGAGATCAACGACACAAAGATCTCATTGGCTTGGGACCCACCTCGTGGCGAATACGAGGCGTTCGAGGTGCAGTACACCAATCACGAGAACGTCTACGTGCAAAATATCACCACTCAGAACGGCATCACCATCGAGGGCCTCAGACCGTATCGCAATTATACCTTCACTGTGGTGGTGCGCTCGGGCTCGGAATCGAATTATCTCAGGCACTCGAATCCGCTGAGTGCCAGCTTCACGACGAGCGAGTCGTATCCCGGCCGCGTCGACAAGTTCCATCCTACCAACGTGCTGCCGAGCGAAATCAGCTTCGAGTGGTCACTGCCGGCCAGCGAGCAGAATGGCATCATTCGCAAGTTCAGCATTACATACGGGCTCGAGGTGAGTTTTGTTTTCCTATACGCATTATTATGTATTGTTCGATTCGATAAGCCGCGACGAAGTTTTTGATTTTTTATTGTTCAAATCTCCGTCGTTGATAAGATAAAGGCCACGCGATCGCATAGATAATAATTTATTTCGCTAAACTCGTCGTTTGACTTTTCCGATACGAGAGCTGTTGTTGTTGCTCGCGACGAATTCTTTCTCGAAACGTTATAATTATTCTTTTTGCGTGCACGTGGTATGGAAAAAAGTTGCACGAAAAAAAGTTGCTCTTTCGCATAATCGGTGATTCAATCTATAGACTCTTTCGAATGCGTCTCCTGCCAATCTGAGCGTTCTCGCGCGCGCGCGTGGTGCCAGTGATCAAACAAGTTGCGCGCCTGTGCCTCATGTGTATTACCTATCGATCGATCGAAGCCGCGCGTCCTGCGCGACGGATTCCGCGTTATCACCCTGCCAACCTTCACCTCCTGTCCACGATCCAGCCCGAAAGTCCATCATGCGGAATCCTACCCCTTTTCATAAAAATTGATGCGAGTCCGATCGATAGGCTCGCTCGAAACGCGCTGTATATCATTACGCAATGTTTCCGCGAGCGGTGGGTGCTGCTCGCATGGCTGCTGCTGCTGCTTCTGCTAGCGTTACCGTGCCACCACCGTTGCAGCAGTACGACTTATACGAGCGGCCGTATAACAAGTAAAATAATCGCGTTGGCGCTTGCGCAGGGTTCGACGTTCACGCAGGCGCGGGACTTCAAGCCGACGGACTACCGCGGCACGATCAAGAATCTGATGCCTGGCAAGACCTACATCTTCCGCATCCAGGCGGAGACGCGAGTCGGCTACGGGCCCGAAGTCATCTGGAAAGAGACTATGCAGATTCTGGCGCCACCCAAGCCACCGCCGCAGGTCGTGCCGTCGGAGGTCTCCAAGACCAGCACCACCATACAGATCAGATTCCGGAAGAATTACTTCGCCGACGCCAATGGGCCAGTGACGTCCTATACTATCATCGTCGCCGAAGATGACAGTAAGAACGCCAGCGGCTACGAGATGGCACGTTGGCGAGACGTACAGAAGTACAGCGTTTGGCCTCCCTATCAAGTAAGTTTTTTTCTTTACTCATTTTCTCTCTCATCCTCTCGCGCCCCGTTATAGCTCGTATTTTTAATATAATAATATACGTGCGATCGTATGAATGTATACGTGTGTATGCATGCGAGCATGTGTATGCAGTGCTCGATGCCTGCCTGCCTGCGAGTACTTATATGATTTGACACGTACGTCGAGAAAGCGCGACGGGGAAGGGATGATTATGACGATGTTAATAGACAGACAGGCGAGACTACAGACGGAGTGGAGTAGTCGAGCGCGGGGTGTGCGTTAGACGGCTCAAGAGAGAAAGAGAGAGAACTGCAGTGTACACGAAAGAGACAGAGATGCAGTTGGGAAGGGTGGAAGATCAAGGTAAATGTATGCAAAAGCTATCAGCGCCTCGCACTTGCGCGCAGCATCGGCCTGTGCTCGTGTTTTTAATTATAAAGCTCTCTCTCGCTCTTTCACACTCTGCGCAAGCAGCAGCTTCCGACCGCAGCGAGAGAAAGTTTTTCTGCTACACACTCCCCGGCGCTGAAAGCCTCGCTCTGAAAAAGCAGCATTGTTTATCGTTACAACGGCGGCCCTCGCGCGCGCGTTTTTCACGCCACTCGACGAACTTTTTGTTTGTTTCAACGTTGTCACTGTGTGTGCATGCCTGTATGGAGTGAAAATAACGAGAGAAACGCCCGAACTTGGACGCGAGAATAAAACGCGAATTTTGAAAATTGTGTGCACGCGCACGTCTCGTCTCACGCCCGAGACCGTGAAAGGAGCTGTGTTCTTGCTGCTGCTGCTGCTGCTACTGAGCTTGATACACACGCCTCGCGCTCGACATAGATATACATCGTGTTTTATACGATATTACGCATCGCACAGCTTGTGCCTGCAGATATATATATAACATACATAGATATATTTGCAACGTACACGAGGTTACGCGCGCACGCGGTGGCGCACATCGGCATAATGTTTCGCCTTGTTTGCATTCGCCTCGTCGCGAATTGTCATGCTCGTCGTCTTCGTCGTCGTCTTGGTGTTATTGTGAGGCAATATACAATCTATCGCCGCATGCACACGCATCGATGTACTCGTAACACGACGATGACTGCATCCTATATATGTACACCAGCGCTCGTTATCTCGGGCTTGCGGCGCGTTAATCGAGCGAGTTTATATTTTTTTTTGTTTTTTATTACGCTCGCTCGCGATCACTTTTTATATCATTTCGAATTTGAGGCGTCGATTCCAAAACTTTTATCGATGTCGTCGCGAGGCGATCATCGGTGGACGACGACGATGACGACGACGAGTAGTCTCTCGCGCGAGGCTGCGTCGATTTGATTTCTGCGCGCACCCGCGCATGAGCTCGATCGACGATAAACTTCCGACTCTCATTGGCACGTTGTTTCATATACGTACACACGGCTGAGTAATGATATCGTAATGCGCGAGGTTACGAGGTGCGAATGCTGCCGCCGCACCCCTTTTCGCACTATTTGTCCCTCGTGTTATTTTGTGAAAATATTCAAATTTATGCTAGCCAGTGTGTTCCGCTATAGTCATGGTATTTAGTTATTTAAATTTTGTAAATATTTATGTGTACGTGTGTACAGGTGCACGCTGCATCCAAGTACCGAATTCGGAACAACTCGATCGATAACCTCGTGCGAAACGCGAGCCAATAAATCCCCGCCCATCAAATGGGCTTCTCTCTCGTGCTATGCACTAGCTATACAAAGTTCTCATATGTATTATATACATAATACACATGTGCGCGCGAGCTTGTATGTGTTGCTCGTACGTATACGAGCGAGTGCCTGAAATTCAGAAATGAACACGCGTCGCGCCCTGGCTGCATAAATGCAGCGCGTCATAGCGCAGCATCAGGCCACTCGAGAGCCCTCCCGGCCGCCGCCACCCCGAAACTAGGTCAACCGGTTAAACTGTGCGCGCGCGAGAGAGTGCCAAGTGCAATCAAAAATAATTAATCGAGGATTCGTTAAAATTTTTATATATTCAACACACGCTAATTCAGCCTTGTTTGCTGCCTGTCACGCTTGATTGCAGGTAATTGAGCCGTACTCACCTTTCAAGAACGGCTCGGTCGAGGACTTCACTATTGGCACGGAGGAAAATTGCGAGACCAGGCAGGGATTCTGTAACGGGCCGCTCAAGCCTGGCTCGACCTATAGGGTCAAAGTTCGAGCTTTCACGGCCTCGGATAAATTCACGGATACCAACTACAGTTTTCCAATCCAAACCGGTACGATTGATGAACAATTGATACTTCTTTTTTTTTATTGGTTCCAACGATGTATTTGCTTAGATGGTAACGCGCGACTCCTGATAGAGCGAATGAACCTTTAGATTCGACAGAAATATTAATTCATCATTGATCGTTTCATCCGTTCATCCTACCATTCACTCATAGTAGAGTCCATTAAACAAGTAAAAAATAACGTCAATAGTCATTTTCGATCAACTTATCATTTGAAAGCGACTTTGCTTTTATTATATAATTCATGCATCATCAGTCATTGAACGAAATCTTTAAGCTTCGTGAAGAACTAACTGAATGATCGATTTTGCACAGAGAAAAATTAAAAATTAACTTCCATCGATATTGAATAAAAAGACAAAATTTTAATCAGCAAAAATAAATCTGAAAAAAAACCGAGAAATTCATGCTTAATTATTTCGTGCACATGCATCATTCAAGGATTGCTGTTGGCAGGTAAGCCAGTCCTCGGAAAGCCAAAATGACCATTTTCACCTTGACTCTTTTTGCATCAGCTAAAATCGTATGCATGTCCACAGTACATGAACCTCACTCTAAGATATCATACACGAAAACCAATACACAATACTCTCCATCGTCATCATCATTACATCTCATTGACATACACTCGCCATTTCTCGTGCAATGACAAGCATGCTGCTTCTCTTTGTTCTTTGACTTCGAGATTGTATATGTATTATTTGTGCGTGTGCGTGTGCGTATATAATTCATGTGTTGTATCTCGTTTGAAATGGATTTATATATTATGATTTTTAAATCGAACGAATTATTCAATTTTTTCTTTATATTCGCAGACAAGGATAACCTGGGAGTCATAGTCGGTGTCATAGTACCAATCTTAGTACTAATTTGCGTTATTATATTGGGCTTAATCATAAGAAGTAAGCGAAGAAAATACGGACGCAAAACCACCGAAGCCAGAGCAACTGATGACCTTTCGCTGCCGGACAGCATAGTCACCACGAAGTAAGTTGATGTATTTTTGTTATAAAAAAAACACAATCACACGTTACTACGAGAAAAAGTTTCATATTATTCAAAGTCATCTAGTGATTGATACAATGCTCAGCAGGTATTCGTGAAAAATGCAATTACCATAATTTGAATAAATGACTTTAAAGTAACTCGTGTACATGCTCATTTGTCTGAGTTAGCTTAACATGTAAACAACGGATGGGCGTGCCTTGTTCTAAATTGAAAAGTCGCCAGCGATTTACATTCGCGTAGGTATCGCGAAACGTGAAAACATTCCATTAATTCTTACTTTTTACGTTTCTTTACAGCCGACCAATAGAAGTAGAAAACTTTGCGGAGCATTATCGGTTGATGTCGGCCGATTCAGATTTCCGGTTTTCTGAAGAATTCGAAGAGCTGAAGCATGTTGGGCGGGATCAACCTTGCAGTGCGGCTGACCTACCTTGTAACCGACCCAAAAATCGATTTACCAACATTTTACCCTACGACCACAGCAGATTTAAGCTGCAACCAGTGGATGACGAGGAGGGCTCCGATTACATCAACGCTAATTACGTACCGGTAAGTTCGATTCAACATTTGTAAACGCCGACGTCTGATGGTCGAATCGCGTGCTGATCCAACAATTGCTGATCGTAATGATTTTTTGCAGGGGCACAACTCGCCAAGAGAGTTCATTGTCACGCAAGGACCCTTACCGTCGACAAAGGATGATTTCTGGAGAATGGTATGGGAGAGTAACAGTAGAGCTATTGTCATGCTCACGCGTTGCATAGAAAAAGGGCGAGAGAAATGCGATCACTACTGGCCAACCGATACAATTCCGGTATATTATGGGGATATATCAGTTACGGTTTTAAATGAGACACATTATCAGGACTGGAGCATAACTGAATTCATGCTACGGAAGGGGGTTGGTTTATTTTTAAAAGGAAATTTAATAATTTCCATAGCTTGGCTCATGGTAATAATACACATTTTTTGTAGGGTGAATCGAGAGTAATACAACATTTCCATTTTACGACATGGCCGGACTTCGGAGTACCGTCGCCTCCGCAAACTTTGGTTCGTTTCGTTCGAGCCTTCCGTGAGCGAGTCCAACCAGATCAGCGTCCGATTGTCGTTCATTGCAGTGCTGGAGTCGGTCGCAGTGGCACTTTCATCACTCTCGACCGTATCCTTCAGCAGATATTAGTAAGCGATTACGTGGATATCTTCGGTATTGTTTGGACAATGCGCAAAGAGCGCGTTTGGATGGTTCAAACAGAGCAGCAGTATATATGTATACACCAGTGTCTCCTGGCAGTACTTGAGGGACTAAATGGAGGGAATGGCCCGCCCAGAGAGATACACGATAATCAGGGCTTTGAAGGTAGTAATCGTTTTATTTGCCTTTCATTCATTCTATCATATTGCTCTATTATAACTCTCTTTCTATCATAAAATTATTTATATAACAATGATTGGTTCTTGGTGGCTTCAGTGCTTGGGATATTGGTTATTGGTATAACAATTTTTTATTAATATGTGCGATTTTTAACGTCTTCTACATCGCAATGTTATAGTTTCTTTATAATAATTAAATCGTTCATAAAATTGTTTGGGTGTACAAAGCTTTCAAAGCCAGTGTATCGTTGTAATGAATAATATTTATTTTAATATATATTAATGAAGGTGTTATTTTGATTGCTGTTTGAAGCAGAAAAAATGAAGCAGCTCAATATTTAGTTTTAAAAGTTAGTACCAGATATCGATTTTGCAAAATTTTTTTAGTTTAAAAACAATTGAAAAGAGTTGTTCTTTTTCTTTTCAACTAAATTTATACAAATATTAATATAATTTAGATCTTAGTAAATCATTTGAAGCACTGAATCTACTAATATCCAAAAACAAAATTCATAAACGGAAATAGATAATTAACGTAACATTAGTAAGAAAATTTTTTTTATATTTAGAGAAAAAATATTACTTTCCAACCCCGGAAATGCAATGAAAATATGAAAAGTTGTTCGTGTTAAAGAACATTTGACAAAATCAGTTTCTGATGTTTAAATTTTAATTTTAATGATAGTTTCCAAATATTCTTTTTTCTTTGAACATGTTAAAACAGTACAATAATGTGTTACGTAGGAGTAAAATAGGATAATAAATAATTGTACTCCCGATTACACACTATTTTCTCACTTGAAAAGCGCCCAAATATTATTTTCAACGGTTAGGGACTGGAAGCGAAATATTACATTTCCTTTTAAAAAGTAAATCAAGTTGAAGGAGAACTTCATGTAGAGTTGAAATGCAATAGTTCGCTGCCATTACAGTAACTGATGGAAATGATTTTTTGTGCTTTCAATGTAAGAAAATGTTTTTTCTTTTCACTTTTAAATTTTTTAAATGAATAGTCTTCAAAATCGCTATTTCTAACTTTAGAAAAGAAAAGCAGTTCGATTGGCAGTGCTAACTCAAGTCGAGTTGAAGGTGAAAATAGTAATGCAAATGATAACGAGAATGACGATGAGAATGAAATTGACGTTGACGACGAAGAAGACGACGATGATGACGATGATGATGATGGTGATGACGACGACGTTGACGACGAAGTAGTCGTTAATGAAAATGATAGCGACGATGAAGCCGAAAGCGCTTCTAAAAATGTTACTGAAAATTACACGTTGACGATTGAAAATGAGAAAGAAAAGAGTCACGATATTATCAGTATTAAGGATAACGATAGTGAGCCCGACAATGTTAGTAAAAATGGTATCGAAAATGAAAATGAAACGAAAAATGAAAAAGAAAGCAAAAATGAAATAGAAAAAAAGAGCGCAAAGGTTATCGAGACAGAGAGGTGACATTCAAGCAGCGAGTACTACTCCGACGGTAAATTTTGAAAGACATATAAAGCTGCTCTCGTTGCTTTGAGTTTTTTTGAATACTTGCACGTTTTTATTTTCGTTTTTTAATTTTTTTTTTCATTTCTTTTCTCCAAACTCTTTTCGTTTACTTTTTTTAAATAAAAAAGTTTGCATGCTTGACATTTAGCTATCTGTTTTCGAGGAATGATTTAGTTAGTACACAGGCTTACCCTATACTTCTTTGCTCAAATTTACGCTGAAACCTTTACAATTATTTTTATAGTACTCTAATCTAAAAATTAGAGGTTTTTGTGCTATAAAATATTGTATAAAACTTGTGTATGTAAGCTTTTTCAACAAAACTCGTTACAGCACTCACCTTGGGTTAGTGCTTAAACCCCTCGTTTTGCAGAAAAAGCATATCCACACTCGTTGAATTATATGCATATATTATAACGATATAATTATATGTTTGTAATTATTTTGTAAAATAGGATTAGTATAAAAGTTAAGTTTTAGAGATAAAAATCATCAAAAAACTTTCAAGGACCTATTGAAGCTTAAAAAAGGAACTACGTTTTATATTTTTATTTTGCATGTTAGTAAAAGCAGTGATAGCTATTTTGAATAAATAGTTATTTTATGTTTACTAGATTAGGTGTGTTTTTTTCTTTTAAATGTTAAACTTGATTTTAACAGATGCGTTACTGAAATTATATTTTCAAATTGTGCTATTATAACATTGATTTTGTGTGATTTAGCTAGTATGATTTTACTTACATTTATCATCTCGCTGAATGAAAGCATAATCATTGCTTTATATTTAACTCATGTACTGCATATCTGATGAGCTTTTACATATTCATCGTCACTCGTAATATACTCTCAAAATTTATGACCATATTTTTATGCATCGATATGAGTCGATTACATAATAGATAACATAATTTCGAGAGTTGATTCATTATGATCAGGCTTGCAGCGAGCATGATAAGCAATTGTGTATTATTTGGTTTTTCAATGGTTTTATGTTCACTTTTTTCACACGTGTGTAATCTTTATTTTTCATTTCTTATTACAGATGATGAAGGTATTGCGGAGTCGGGAATGTGAGGAGCACGAGCGACTAATTCCGAGTTGTTCCCGTAACAAATTGAACAATGATGAGGAGGATATAGACAGTATCGACGAAGCAGAATCGGTTAGCATCGCCGAAAGTCAAGAAGAGGAAGTAGAGGAATCTAACTCGTCACCGCTCATTGATCGACGAAGTATGCCTAGCCGATGACTAAAAATTTAAAGCCCCCCTTGCACCCAAATGCAGACACTATGCATAAAATTATGTCATTTAAGAACACGTGTATTACTGCTGATTTATCATAATTAGATACTCAGCAGACTCCGTCCAAATCGTTGTATTGAACGTATGCAATCAAGGATATGCGTATGAATAATTGTTCTCAAAAGAAGAAAATGTTATTTGAATTGTTTGGCTAGTCAAATCAAACTATTGCTGATAAATCTTACAATGCCGTTGAGTTTAACTTTTGTGTAATATAATAAATAGTTTGTAATGTATAGCTTGAAAAAAATTTTAGGTCGACTCATTGTAAATTTGTTAAACTTTTCTTCTTATAAGAGGCATTCATAAACAAGAACACGCACATGATCTCCAAATATCCTTGATACGTTTACAATTACTTAATAATTTTTTGTAAATAATTAATTTACCTGATGTAGAGCGATTCATCAAGTTTTCGCGTTAATAATTCATCAGTTAGTTTTGTGATATATAAATGCAATTATTATAAATTCTATATATTATTATAACGTATAGAGCTGACTTTTTCAGAAGCCATTCGATGGTTAATTTTTATTGTAATATTTAATTCGTCATGATAATAGCTACTATAAACTTAATTCTATTTAAAGATATTATTAAGATTATTTCGTTAGTGTAATTAGTTTTGATAAGTTATTTTAAACGCTTCAATGATGTTGTTACGATTTGTAAATTCACGGAGCAATACGAGATACACAGAGGTCGGCTTTTGAATTAAAAAACGGTCGAGCGATTTGTCTTTTCAGTCAAGTACCATTGTAATTATGAAACATTATGAAGATGCAACGCAATGAACGAATTTTTTAAATAATCTTGTTGAAATATGATCCAAATGTTATTCCTGACAACTTGGCGTATATGTCATTCATTGAAAATTAATTTTAAAAAGTACGTTAAATATGTGGGAACAAAATACTCGCATCTTCGGAGAAAAGCATTGTCTCGCTAAATGCTAAAAACTTTGAATTTGTTAAAATTGTGTGAGTAAAATTAGGGGAAAGTTTTTATCTAATGTAGCTGATCATGTATAAGTTTCGAGTTTTAAATTTTTTGATAAAGATAAGGTAACGTATTCAGTGGTTGACCGACACCCAAAAATGACTATTTTTCGAATATTTAACAATAACCTAATACTTGTTAAAGTTATTACTATTGTTTTATCTAAAGCGGTCATTTTCTGGTTATATTCTAAATATACCAGTCAATCATTGAGTATATATATAAACCTTAAATAGTCGTTGAGATGTGCAAAAATTGAATATTCAATGGTATGGCCAAATGTATGTAAATATGTGAATTATGTTTTAGTATCTCAATATTCGGAAATGACTTATGATTTGTGGCACAAAAGTTTGTGAAATATATTTATCCGTTCTGCGAGATTGAAAAATCTATATTAAATGTCAGTAAACATCGAAAGTTGTAGCGAAAATGTTCATACTCAGATGTCTTGTATAGGTGAATACATATCGCTCAATTGATAAAATTACTCATGGTGCCACGACGTTTGTAATTCTGAGTTACCGACAAAAATAAGGAATGGTGATCAAGTAATGATAAATTGTTCTTTGAGCAATTAAATGTTATTACTTTGCCACTAAACCACTGTATAAATGTATTATATAAATGTTTCTGCACATACGAACTATGCGAAAGAAAAATTTAATTTACCTTTCTGTTCTTGAAAATTGTACGCTTGTCGGTAAATCAGTCTTCCTAGAACTCTTATAAATGTAAGTTATAAATAATGACGATCAGTTAAACATTCGTCTCTAAGACGTAATAACGTTTTTACGTTTCAAAACAAAAACAAAAAACTAAGTTGTAAAGATTCATCTATCAAACATTCTATCGAAAATTAGCGTGTATTATTATTAAGATTGTTATTGTTTTCGCAGCATTTTATCATTATTAATTAATAGTAATATTATCGGTTAGTATTATTCAAGTTTTAATTATTGATAGAACTGCGTAACAATTTGCCATTTTTCTATTATATATATTTATAGTATATAGATTTGTGCTTAAGATTTTTATTCCTGTTTCGATTTATTGGAAGAGCAAATCGGTGCGATGATTTTATATCGAAAAGAATAAAAACGTTGATAGTCCTTTCGGATTCGTCAATTGCTGGTTATTCAACCTGTTTAGAACGTTTGAAATTCTATTTTTACAAACTTGATCTGAAATGTTAATACACTGAAAAAAAATGAAATAAAGTTGTGTATATTAATTTTTTATGACTTGAATTTTTTTTATTATCCAAAGTTTTAATGAATAGTTTTGAATATTGAAAAACTCTTGAAGTTTTTCTCATTTGACAGGAGCCGCACAAAAACCATTTTCTGCGAGGAAAATTTATTACATTTGTAAGAAAGACAACAGAACAAGTTTGTAACACGCAAAAAGAAGACATTATTCCGCTATATAGGCCTAAGCCGTAAAAATGCATCGGATGTATTGTATGTAACCGAAGAAAGTAATTAATGAATTTTGTATTTATCTTGACGAATGACAAACGTTCAATCTAATGCAATCAATTTTTCATAACTTGATCTATAAATTTTAAACAAAAGATACAGAATGTATTTACATCTTACTTTGTGATAATAATTGAATTAGAATTATTTATTGAGACTAACTCACATTTATTAAAGGAATCTATTTTACCGTTGCTATAAATTCGGTTTCTCTCAAATGTATTGATGTAAGATGTTACAAATGGAAACAGCTAACTGAATGGAAATAAAAAAAGAGTATTAGTGTGCGTCGGCCTTTTTTACTATCATCGAATATTTTCAACTCCGAAACGACTTTTAATGTAATGAAATGTTGAACAAATTCGACTGTTTTATAATACCATGATGTCATGTATGTCATTTTTAAACTTTTTGATAATTTTTCAAACAACACTTTTATCAACAATTAACAATGAAAGAAAAATTGTATTAAAACTGACAATGTAAAAAAATTTATTTTAAACTTGGTATGTCAGTGAACGCGCATAATAAATATGGTGTTCTTTAAAATGAAAAACTTTCTTACGTAATTCCCCTAACTATTTAGATTTTACTAATAATGTATTTAATGAAAGTTATTCTAGTCTGTTTTCTTCCATAGGTAAAAATGTAGATTTACAATGATTCAATTCTCCAAAAAGGCTAAAGAAACGAGTAGAAAATGTATTTTTTAATATAAAATGAAATTTTGCTTTATGATCCAATTGGTTTTTTTTTATAGTCAGATGCTCAATTTTTACCATATAATTTTGCTGATAAAGAAATAAGACAACAGGGTGTTTGATTAAAGCGCTAAAATGATCATTATAAAAACGTGTATTTGAAAATTAAATTTTAGCAATTTATTATATCTCTTAATAATGATATACAAAAAAATCAATAAGTGAGAGTATAGGGTGCGAATCGGCAAGCTTAATCTTGAATTACCGGGCGAGCCGTCTCGAGGCTCAATTCCGCCAGAGCCGTCGGCTCGAGCTCCGATTTTGACAAAATTTCCTTGTTCTTGGCTTGAGCCGAATCGGAGTTTCTCGAAACCTTACCTGTGGAAAAATTCCGAGTCAGTTATAAAAAATTTTTTTCCGTTCATCTCTTTTATTTTTAAATAGCGGCGACTCTCGATGCATAATTCATGCCTCACAGCCGGTTGGTCGGTCGGTCACGCTCACCTCGGATCTGACCGAGCATCCTTGAAAAAATGCCTCGAACGTGCTCGTCGGGCTTGTCGGCGGATCCGTCGCCCTCGTTCGGCACTTTGCTGCGTCTCAGCATGCGCGTGAGCGAGTTTCCCCGGTGCTGCTGCTGGTGGCTTCTCGAGTCGTCCTTGGTGTGCTGCTGCGAGAGCGGCTTGAGCATACGCGACAGCGAGTTGAATTTCTGCTTGCGCGCGCTGGTCGCGGCGCCCGCTCCGTCGCCGGGCTCTCCCGATTCATTCTTGGGAAAAAGTCGCGTTAACATTTGGGCGATCGATCGCGAAGGGGAAAAAGCCTCACCTTGTCCTGCTGCTGACTCTTCTTGCCGAGGATGCGACCGACGCGCTCGAGGGTCGCGCTCTTGAGGCGTCTGACGTCGCGCACCAGCGAGCCCGTGCGATCGGCCACCTCGTTCACCTCGTTCTCTTCGTCCTCGTCGACGAGGCAGGGCTTGGTCGCCGCCACGACCGGGGTCGTCAATGGTCGCGGACAGGTCAGCTCGATCTCCTCGCTGCAGGCCAGTTTGTCGTCGAGGTCCTCCTGCTTGCTCCAGCTCCGCGCATTTTCTAATCTATCGTATCGAGGGGGGAGAATGGCTTCGTTACTCGTGACGAAAATTCCTCGATCGATAAAGTTCGTTCGAGTCGAAATTTATGCTCGAGTTCTAGATTCATAATTATCGTGATTACATGCGCGATCCCGTGACAGGCAAAAGAAAACGCCGCCTTCTAACCTCCAGGTCGGAAGACTATCGATAACTCTTTATGGATCTAAATTAATCTCCGGAATAAGAGCGAAACTGATAAAACGAGCCTCCGCACGAACGCTAAATTGATATTTGTCTTACGATTCTCGACTCGAGCCAGATGATAGATCGCCTTTGCTTTCTTTGTTCATTTCAATGTGTGTTTGTGTATCCGTATTATACCAATGAACCGATGTCGATTGCTCAAGACTCCCGCTGATTCATGTAGAAATAAAACGACTTAATGAAGGGATTTCGATGGAATTTCTAATGTTGCAATGATCCGCAGCCAACGACGAGCACGTTGTCTTGAATTATTTTCTATTATTTCTTATATTTATTTATTTTGTTGTTGTTGCTGGGAAAGATTGTATAAAATAAATTACGTTCAAATATACACGTATCAAAAAAATCTCCAGCTATTTTGGTTAACAGGCTCGTTTGTTCGTGTATAGCTGAGACACGAGAGCGAAAACTTACTGCTGACGTTCGATTGTTTTTTCGATATTGCTCGAGGCCTTTTTACATCATCTATCTATCTATCGAAGGAAAGAAAACTCAGTCTCGAATTTCATTGTATATCTTTTATTTAAACATTTCGTACAATAGACTTTTAAACAATGCTCATAATCTTATATTATGTATACGTTGTAACAATTTTTTGCTCGTACAGCTTACAATTCGTTGAAATTCATGAGTCCGTGGCCACGACTCGATCCAATAAAACATGTATAGTGACGTATTATTGTGTGAACTTGATAACTTTTTTTCTAATGTATGCTTATGATTTTTATGTTTATTTTATTATCACGATTAATTAATACTTCATTCGAGTTTACATACATTTCTTAATCGATATAATCCCTTTAACATAAATTGCACTGCTATGTTGCGTAATTTTTCAATGACATTCAAAGAAACGTAAAGCAATAGAATGTTAATTTTTTCTTAAATAATATTTTGTACACATTTAGAATCCAAATTTATCGTGTATTTTTCACTCATCTTTTACAATTTTCAGCACTCTTACAATATATATTTTTAATTTTTATGGAAAAATCATCATTAAATTAATTTATATTACTGATAAAATGTAAGTAATTTTTGGCAGCGTCGATCACAGGAAATTGATCAGTTATCCTGAGACTACTAAAGTATAAGACATTTAACAAATATATCCAAGTCGTTCAGTGACAGACAATTACAAGTACTTAAGTACAATACAGCTTAATAGCTTTTTTAAACTCGCCATCAAAGATGTACTGTTGTAAAAATGTCCTGCAGTATCCGTAGTAGTTCTGCAGGAATACCACGACTTTTTCACGAGGGCGCTAAGAGCGAGTCACTTAAATTATATTTATTGTCGAAATTTACTGAGTAACATAGTAAATTACTTAATGCAGTTATTAAGATGTAAAGAAATATAAAGTAATTTATTCTTACAAAATGTAATAATGAAAGCAGTTGGGAGAAAGGTTCGTGATAACTTTACTTTTGCTACGGTCTAAGCCAGCAAAGTATTTGAAAATTTTTGATTTTTTCGTTCAGCATTTATAACTAATCGCAATATTTTGTACAATAATTATTATACTTTGAATTTGGCACAATTTTGTTGTTGTGAGAAAAAACGTTTGCACAAAAAATGAATAGTCACTACTTTTTAAGCTAATCAGTAAGATTGATTCAGTCGTTTTTTTTTATTCTTGATAAAATAACCGATGGATGTAACGAAAAAAATCTATATTCCACGTTTAAAAATTTTTTGATTTTCATAGATTATTCGTACAAACATTTAAATTGCTAAAAAGAACATACATAGTAATGATACATAAAGCATAGGTAATTTTCATTGCTATTTCGTTCTTCGTTAGTCGCATTATAGTCCAAACGAAAACGACGTTTCAATATATAAAAATGCTCTCTCGTTGCGCATCGACACTAATTCATCCGACGGCTGTACGGACTGCGCTAGACTGCGGAGGGGGAAGAAGCCGCGGTGTGTGTGCACATGGATTTTTGCATCTCGTCGTCGTGGTCGTTTTCACCGGCGATGCGAGGCCGCGCTCATGGGCGGATCGTGCCACTTGAATTCCTCCTGATAGGTGACGTAGACCATCCAGTAGCAAACGATGAGCAGAGTGAACGAGGCCGGAAAAACGATTCGGGCGACCCGGTCGATGTACGAGACGCTGTTGATGTAGCGCTCGATGCGCTCGCCGTGCTTGCGACAGCCGTCAGCCGCCTCGCGTTGACGACGCTTTCTGCGGACGGGGGCCAATGTATAGCGGCGTATTAGCTCGTTGATCCGATGAATTTGATTCTCGGCAAAGAAAAAAGTTGTCCCTTTAGTCGCGCGCGCGCGCGAGCGTCGACTTACACGGATCGACTTTTTTACTTTTATATATATCACGCGTCAAAAGTATGTAATGCAGCAACAGCTGCGCGACGCGCACACCTCTTCCTCATCGGATTATTTCGAAAAGTTGGCTCGACATTTAACTCGCCACTCAGCGCCACGCCGCCACTGGCATCGAACTTTTTATTTCGCGATGCGTAGAACGTTATACCTCAACACGCAGCTCGATTCGCGCAAGGGTTGCGGCGCTGCGCTATAACGTTGGCAAAGTTTTAATTTATTGCTAAAAGTGGCGCTATACATATCGCGCGTATATATATCGCACGTGCAGTTTTGCGCGGATTGAAACGGCGATCCGTGTAAAATGAAAATAAAAAAAAATAAAAATGTGCGCCGTGCAGCCGATAATGAAATCGTAAAGCGCATCGCATTTATAAAGGATCATCGCGTACCTGAAAGCCATGTCGCCGACGAGACAGTAGAAGAACTGCCTCCACTTGGGCAGCCAGAGCTCCGTCTGGGTCTGTCGCTCCATCGTCGAGGGTTTGCTGCCAGCACCGGCCTGGCCTGGCGCGTCCACGTCGGACTCGTCGTTCGTCACGGTGATGGTCATCGTTCGCCTCGTGTCGGGCAAACTGTACACTTGGTCCTGCGCGCATTTCACGATATAGCTATATGTACAGCGCGGATGAAAGGTATAAGGAAAGATGTTGGCTGCGTTCGCCAATTCTCTCGAGGATTTAGAGGAAAGTCGCGGAGCGAGCTGCCGACAAACTCGTGCTCGGATATACTTTTTGGAGTTTCGAGAGCCGCCGCTGCGCCAGTATAGTCGAGCAGGAGTTTACTATATAAGAGAGATACAGGAGTAAGTCGCTCCGAGTTTCGGGCTCGTATAGCACGATTCCCAGTTACGAGTTTTTGAACACTCGCACTTTGAGGCTGCAGACAATCGAGAGACTTTGAGTGCACTTACTTAGCTGCGGGGGGGTATAGCGCGCCCGCGCGAACTTTGTCCGACATTCAGCGCGCTTGCTATAGGGCGTGTACGGTTTATTGTTACAAATTACCGCCTGTATTTTTGACCAATTCTTTGCTCTCTGTTTTGTTGTGAAAATCAAATTCTGGCGAATTAAGCCGCACGCTTTAGCGTTAAACGATGAAATGGAAATTTCTAAATCCGTCACGTAGCGCTCGAGGGTTTATTACATTTTTTTTTTAATGAAATAAAGTACTCGATATAAAGCGAGAGCATTTGATATGGTGCATTTTCTATATTATTCTAGATAATGATACTTGCGCGCAAAACGCGTAATAATAAAACGAAATATGTATGTACGAATTCACGTTGAATTTAATATATAAGCTCGATTGCGCGGCTAGCAGCATATTCTCTCGTAAAACGTACGCGTACAGTGTATAATGACTTATATAATGCGGAGGGTAAAAATTAAAAAAAAAAAAAAAAGAAAAAAGTACAATTGTACACAGCTGCACACGCGCACGCCATAAACCACGACTGGGGCAAGAAATATTCCGCAAAATTTCTGTACGGAATAATCTGGTGTACAACGCGCGCGTACCTATCATCATGATTATTAATCGCTGAATCCTTTTTTTTTCTACATCACGTTGTACATGTATATCCCGTTCATCGAGTACGCTCGCTCGCGCGTTAATTAATACGAAGTGGCAACAGGACAACGTCGACGACGTCGACGAATCGTTGCGCAAGTTTGGTTTTGCGCGCAATTTCGGGCAAGAATACGCGTGCACGTGTACTACACATACTAGTTTGGAAGAGCTGTAAACGCCGTACGCAGACATGCAGCCGAGGGAGAATGAGAGAGAGAGAGAGAGAGAGAGAGAGCGAGTCACGAGAGATAAACGAGCCTTGTAAATTACTTTGCGTTTTCCGAGCGTGTATGCTTGCGCGTACGTGTGTCGCAGTTCTGTACAGTGACTGGTATGTAACGCATGCTGTATACGATATATACATTCGCTGCGGGCTAATGGACTTTGGACGCTTGAGTTGATTCGCGTTTTATGCCCGATACACCACAAAATCCCCCTTGGATCATATAATGCGAGCGCACTGCGTTAATATCGTTTTTACGACGTTAAAATCGGTCACAGATTATCGAAGTTGCTTGTATAAATGCGCATATTCATGTCGTGCGTGAGTTTGCCATGATTTAATTGTGCCCATAATTGAGTGTGTACGAGTTATAAGGGATGAATGTACAAGAGATCGCAGTAGTTCGAGTCAGACGTGACCCACACTTGTTCCACCGGATGTGAGCTTTAACTATCCAGCGCTGACTTATTTCTTTGATTTTCAATAAAAGGCCTTCAGGTCATGCGCTAATTGAGTATTTGTTGTCGCGAGTACTGCTTCTCCCATTCAGCAGCTAATTTTATATAAATTACTTTACTTGTTCAAGCTTTTCATTAGCATGGAATGAGGAAGAAAAAAAAATAAAGAGAGAAGAAAAAAAGCTTCGAGTCTGAAGCACTCACATTGTAAAGAGCTGCGCAGAAAATGGAAGAGCCGCGTCGCCTAGAGGCCATAATGCTCTGAT
The DNA here is from genome assembly GCA_902732785.1 of Trichogramma evanescens. Lineage (NCBI taxonomy): Eukaryota > Metazoa > Arthropoda > Insecta > Hymenoptera > Trichogrammatidae > Trichogramma > Trichogramma evanescens. Next base: position 20,863 of record CACVKI010137609.1, on the reverse strand, counting down.
GCTGCTGTTGCTGCTGCTGCTGCTGTTGGTTCGTAGGACAGAAGTCGAGACTACTGGTCTCGTCGGTGTCACGACCTATGTCCTCCCACTCGCTCGCTGTCTCGGGGTCTTCTTCGGCCTCCATGAATTCTTCCTCCAGTGGAAATTCACCACTGCCTACCTGCGTGGGGCACAGACATCGCAAAACGTTGCAGTGGAATGGATTTTCGATTTATTTTTCAACGTCGCGCAGGTGTTTATGGCACGTGTAAAATGTCCCGCGGGTAATTTTTTAACAGAGCAACTACACATCCCTGGTAAAATGTTCAACATTTTATATCTAGTTTTTGGCCAACAAAAATTTCTTAAGCGTAAATGGACCATCAGATCATAAACCAATCAATATATCACTATGTATAAAATATACTACGTATGAACATATAGCAATCCGTAGTGTAAAAAAATGAAAGACTAAATTGAAATTATAGAATGAAACTAATAAATCCATGCTTCGACTTATACAAGTATTTTTACTTTTCCACTTGCAGATTTACAGCTACTCGCCATCTAGCAGTGGATACTGATTTTAATTTTGATTGAATGTCCATATACTTTATGAGCTATTTAGGGCTCACTTTCAGGTCATTTGAAATGCGCTCAATATTTTGTATTATAATTGTTATAGAAAAAAAGCAAGCCAAGCAGTGGTAAAGTATTTTATAACATTTTTAATGTTCATTTTCTGTTCGTTAGGTTATTATTGATATTGAACGTCTTTAGCAATGATTTTGGAATAAAAAAAATGGAAATCATCTGTTAGGTAAAATTTGAGCAAATTTTTATCAGCTTTTTTGGATTTACGTCTGGACGGATAGACAGAACTATTTTCTCAAAAATATCTTAATTAATATACGTAATTAATTTGTCTCGACACACATACACGTACATACGACACAGACAGACGGACAGACATGCAGCATGATTTAATTTTGATGTAAAAACTGAGGCGAGACCATCTCGGTGGGTACTTTTCACCTTATTTTTTTCATTTTATTGAATCTGCCTCTTTCTCTTTTCTCTGTCTCTCTCTCTCTCTCTCTTGTGCGAGGTAATTGAGCAGCCACGCGCGCGGACGCTCGCGACTTTTTAACAAGCTCTCTCGACGTCGACGTAGTATGTCCCACCTTTTATTTTTGTGTGAGCTGCTTGCCTCGCAACTTTTTGAGCTTTGCTCACGCCGAGGCTTTTCTTCTTCTCCGTCTCCTTCTTCATTTCGCAGCTTCTTCCTCAAAAAGCCGTACAGCAGTGAATATACTTGCAGCACTTTTCATCTCACTCTCGAAAGAGAGAAAGAGAGAGAGAGAGAGGCAGATTAGTCGAAAAGAGGATTATTTTTTTATTCGTCCTATTTGTGTATAGTACAAATATACATGTTTGCTCTTGTAAGTCGGTTCACCTCGAGAGAGTGAGCAAGTCTGTGCAAAGGGACTCGACTCGTCGACGCTTGCCAGTATACACGTACACAATTTACAAACATAAGGCGACTTGATTACGTGCGATAGAGATTCAACAATCCGTGCAAGAGTCGCGCGTTAGCGAGTACTGTAATTAGCACTCGATGAAAAGACAGAGAGAGAGAGAGAGAGAGAGAAATGCTGGCTCGGCTCTGGATTCGTCTCAGTGAAATAGTTTGCTGCTCCGCGAGCTGGCGTGCAATAAGCACACTGTATTATAACAGCTCGAGAGAAAGAGAGAAACGAAGGAGCTTTTCGACGCCGATGTCGCGTGCTTTATATAGTAGCTGCCAAATAATAGATTAATAAATATAATAGATTGTCAAGACCTCGTCGGGTTAGTTCGTCTGTCGCTAAGCTGTCTCCCTCTGCGTAGGCTCATAACTCAATTGAGTCGCGTGCGGGGGATTAAATAATTGATCGAACGAATGCGCGCAAGTGGCATCTTAGCTCGCAGCCAAAGTGTACACGGCAGCAAAAACTTTTACCCCGCGCTGCGTCGCTCTTCTCCTTCTTTCTTCTTCTTCTTCTTCTTCTTCTTCTTCAACTTTGCTTCAAATGCCTGGCGAGTTAGTGCTTGCGCGCGGCTCGTGTCACGACTCGGCCTGTGTACAAGTGCTCGCAACTTTTCCCCTCTTAGCGCGCCACAAAATCTTGCCTCGATATTATAAATGTATGTATGCTGCTATATCAAAAAAGAGACGCGGTTACAGCTAATTTTCCTTCTTGATTCGCCTGCGATCTGCCTGCGCGCGTTTATGCACGAGCGAGTTAGGTAAGCGAGGGACGCGCGCGTCGCGACGAACAATTATCAAAACGAATCTCACCTTGTTACGAGAGAGACGTGTCGTGTATTTATAATTTATTAATAGCGAGCACATCTAGTCCCCTGGAAGTTATTACAAAGCCTCGGAATTAGCTAATTATAATGTAGGCGCGGCACATTTATACATTAAACGAACAATCTTGCAGGAATAAGGTAGATTACTCTGAAAAAGTGGCAGGTCGGCGCCTTCTTATTATATTACAAAACTCACAAATTTACGAGGTACAGTTCTGATAATTTTCGCGAAGATAGTTCAAGAAAAAAATTTTAAAAAATCTAAGGATGTTTCTCGGGCCTTGAATGTGCGTAACGACGCATTTTTTTCGTGCAACTATTTGCCTCATCAAAACTGTAAATAGCTGCATTGTGACGAGCAGGTCAATACCGCTACCATATTTAAATTACAAAAACTGCGAGCAGCCATCAGTAGTAAGTTATCACATGGCTTGCGAGTACGTTAAGCTGAGAAAATACACTTTGACTTATACAATTATTTGCACTTTGCCACTTGCAGATTCACGAATAAATGTATTTGCCATCTAGCGGTGAAACCTGAAGTTTCATACAAATCTTATGAAACAATAAAATTGTAATTTTTAGATGATTTAAAAGGCTCTTTATATTTCCAACAGTTGATTGTAGCAGAAAAATCGCCAAAACAAGTCGATTATTAGTAAAACATTTTAAAACAGTTCAAACATGGTCAGTTTTTGGTCATTGAGTCATTATTATTATTGTGCATTTCTAACGTGGGTAGCCAAGTTATTCATCCTTCCATCAGTATCTGATACACAGTTTAAATAGAAATTGTCAATATATTCTTTAATCCTCGATGTATGAGGATTTTTAACGCGCTTCTTTACTTGCGCTATTTGTTTTTTCCAAGCGCGAATAAGCGTGAATATACGGACTGCTTAAAATTTAATATGATTTTCCAACTCGGACGTAAGTTTTGAAGTTAATAAGCAAGTAAGAGGTAGGGATTAAAGGCGCGAGTTTTATTGCTCGCGCCAGAATGGGATGAACGACTTTGCCGCCGGCGTCGCGGTCGCTGCTCACAGCGTCTCGTCCGAAAATCTGCTTTCGTCTCGGTTAGCTGTAACGAACGAAAAATACAAACTTCGTATTTGCTCGCCTCGTACTTGCCGAGCTAAAGCAAAACAAACGTTGATAGATGATATTCGCGTTTACGGTCTCTCGACTGCTTTTGTGTATTATACAAACTTCTCATACATTCATTGATACATCTTTCAATAAGTATTACAACACAATTTTGTTAGTTTTATTCGTTGAATAAATGTACGATTGATATTCTCTGGCAAGTTGATAATCGTTGTTATTAATACGAACGCCTTTTAGAATACGACGAGCAACAAAAATGATGATTTTATGAGACCAACAAAAGTAATTTATCGATTCTATGAGGTTGATTGCATACTAAAGGTCATATGCGACATTAAAACTTAAATAAACATCTGTCTAAGCTAGAATATTAAAAAAACTTCATTTAGAAGAATTTTTCTGTCTGAAATATTCCCTGCTAATATAAGGCTTGTAGGTACAAAGTTATATAAGCGTAAATTGAGTTCATTCAACACGATTGTATACCTAATCATTAAAGACACGTTATGGATACATCGTTGGATTTTTATTGACAGATCGATAAGATTTTTTCTGTAGCTCAATCTTTAAATAATGAACAATATAAATTTTCAAATATATTTTGTTCTGTAGTATTTAGTTAGGAGCGGTTTAATTGATTGTCGCGATATGTTACCAGAAATTTTACATGATACAGAAAGTAAAATACTTATTTTTAAGGGATTATAAAAACGTCCAGAAAATCAAAATTTCAATTTCATTTTCTAAAACTTTTACTGATTATTTATCCAACTTTTACTGGTTTTACTATTTTCTTTTGATCATAATAAACTATACGGGCACAAGTTAGAAGACGATTTCAAGCTCATTACTCTTATATTATTTATTCTTGAAGATATTAATTCAAGTTAAATATATATTTTTCATTCAACAAAAATTGGCCCAGCTAAGGTTTGTAACAAAACTGCCAGTGGTATACTATGATACACGCTTGTATGTATATGATTCTGATATATAACGTATTATACATTCGTACCTTGGTAAAATAATGCACGCCGGCGAATTCCAAGAGGGTAGCGATGCAGTAGCCAAAGCTCATGAGGAGGAACCAGTCGAGGGCCGTGGCGTACTTGACTTTCGGCAGATCTTTGCGCGAGTCCAGGCTGATCGTCGACAGAGTCAGCACAGTGGTGATACCTTGAGAGACGCACCGAGCGTCGTACGGATTTTAGTTTTAGCGCATAAACAAATGGAAGATGAAAAAAAGAGAAGCAAGGAGAGAGATTTACCAAGACCGACGCGGTCGCTCGTTGCCTCGCGATGAATCCAAAACGACACCCAGCTCAGTACGACTATCAGCACACACGGCACGTAGACCTGTAAATCATTCGTTGTTTCATTTCTCGATTAATTTCCACGCGAAATATCACGCTAAATCGAGTTTTCTTATCAAACAATATGAAAGGAAGGAATGGCACCTGTACCAAGCCATGCAAATGGTTTTGGCGAATTTCACAAAGCCGGAGAGATTCTTCGGCGCGCGGCTGTGCGCAAGTCCAGCCGTTGAACTCGAGGTTTCAAGGCATTCTCATTAAATTATACACGCTCGGCCTATACGACAAGAGCATTTTCACGCGCAATGCGCATCGTCCGAGGTCCGTTTTTCGGGGCTCTCAGTTCTCGCTTACCTGTATCAAAAAGTAGCCGGTGTGTCGCTGCAGATTGAAGGACACTTGAAGTACGGAGAACTCGCCCTCGCGCCTCACGAACGTGAGATTCCTGTAGGGATAGCCCATGAGGTCGAACTGAGACAGGGCCATGCCCGGCAAGAAGTTGACGCTCGAGTTGTCCTTCCACTCGTACACCAGCTCTCCGGACGTGTAGGCGTCTATAAAAAAAACGAATGAAAGCCTCCGTGTACATTGACGCGCAGACACGAATATCCCGTCGTAGAGAGAAAGTAAAAAGGAAAGGAGAAAAAAATTAACGTCGAAACGAAGTAAACGTCGCGATCTTTCGGTGCGAACGCGCGACGATTGCCCGTTGTCCTCGTTGTAACAGCTAACGCGTACTTTACACTCGAGGTGAAATTTCAACGAGTTTTTAAATAGCGATATCCCTCGACGCCCACGACGGACTCTTTACATATTACGTACGCCATTTGGGGTTTTTTTTTCTTCGTTCAAGCTTTATCCTGTACACGTATTTCGGCTCCCCTGGTGCTGCAACGGGAAGCGGAGGGACCTAAAAAGCTCGGTAAATTTGAACAAGTTGCATACGCGTCACTTTTTTCCCGTCCTCTCTCTCTCTCGGCAATCTCCCATGCCCTTGCGCGCAGCTGTTCGCAGACAGTGTTTTTTCTCCTCTATATAATATTCTTATGAAGAGATTAAAAGGACTGCGCGCGCGCGTGCTCATTGGCAGCTCCCTGCGCACCCATTAAACAAAAATTGAAAGCCAACGGGTACTACCGCGCACGGCCTGGATAATTTAAAGATGATTAAAAATTTTTTAATCCTCCGAGTACCGCGTACATATAGTCAACGCGAGCGCACAATAGTGCATTCGGATATATTAACAAACAAGCCAACGGTCGAATCCACGCGGTCAATGAATTATTCAAGTGCCTTCGAGTTGAAAACGTGGCTAAAAAGAACGTACATGCGGTATATAAACTGTTCGAGCGCGCCAAAAATCATACACGCAAGCGCGCGCAACTGCACAGGTGTGTATATCGGAAGTGTTACAATGGGAGATATCGACTGTGCAGACTGGAAAAAATAAACAACAACAGCAGCAGCATCGAACAACGAAGTGAGGGGGATAAAAAAGAACGACGAGGTGCCAAAAAAAAAGGAGGGAAAAAAAGAAGAGGCAGAAGCACAGGAAGATACGCGTTATACCGAGCTTGCAACAGCTCGGCCCCGAAAAAAGTTTGTCGAGATTTTCCCGAGGCGAAGAGTCCCGAGTATTACGCACAGCTATACTACTAGGTATATGCACTGGCACATGTATACGAAGCTTCTTGCTCCATGCGCTGACAAAAGACCGGGGGGCTAGCGCGTGTGTAGCGAGATAAAAATAAAATTTATTCAGTCCGAAAAAAAACAGCCGTAAAAGTTTAGTCCGCTGTCGGTGTTGACGAAAAACCGGATACGTATAATAAAGCGCACGGCACGGCACAGCAGCAGCAGCACGTGCATGCACGCTCGCTCGCGAGTTTCGAGTAATCTCTTTAAATTCGTCGTGGTATGCATGTAAGAATTCACTTGGATTCTCTATCTTTGTGCACGTAAGCTGGCTTCTTCCTTTTTTTTTTTTTTAAATTTTTCCGTCTTGACTCGGCGCGCTCGCTTGGTTTATGAATAATTTCGCATATATATGCTACCATTGTGTCGTTTGACTCATTACTCCGCAATTCGTCGGTCTTTGGGTACGCGCGTAAGCTGAAAAAGTAGGAGTCGCGAGCGGTTCAACTATATCTTATCCAAATAATTTTACATCGTTTAATTTCGAATAATTTTCCCTTTTTCGTTGGCGGTAAAAGCCACCGCGCCACACTGTGTACAATATGAATTATGTTCTACTTCATAAAACTTCCCGTAAGTGATATAAAAATGTATACCCTTCAAAGAGACCCGAAAACTCCTCGTCAGACTCTTTGAACTTATATTCGCTCAATTTTTTTGTACTCGAACCATTCATCAACAGTAAAAGACGAATCGATTTGTTACACATATCAATATACGTGCGTTATCGAAGCAACAAATGGTCATTTGCTAATTTTGTTTCAGTTACAGGCGAGATTGAACTTCGGTAACAAGATGTGCTAGGTAAATCCGCAGTGGCAGTCTTGGCCGACGAGCGCAAAGATAAGCAAAAGACCCGGGACTATAGGCAACTTTTTAATTAGTCGCCGCCGTCGTCTCGGTACACGTACTTCAGATGCACAACAGCAAGGATAATTCGCAGGCACTATATAGGCGCTCTAATAAAATGAAAGAAGCTAGTCAGACTGAATTTTATTACTATGATAATTCGGACCCTGTGTAGTAGCTCGTAATACGGGTGGGATCGTGATTACGGCGCGTGCCGCGCGCGAGGAATCGGACAGAAAAACAAAGAATAAATGCGGATTAATGCGCGCCAAGAGCCAGCTCGAGTTGGCTTATATAATTCTGGCTGGGATTTGAGTTGACGCGTTTTATGTATATACCGTCGCTGGAGTCGGGCTAAACACTCGGTGGCACGCGCGGGACCAGTGCTCGCAGTAGAGTCTCGAGGAAAGGGCCGAGGATATAGGCGGCCGAGCTGCGTAATAGCTTTTATTTTTCAATGCACGTATTTATTTCCCAAACAACTATACCGTCGCGAGTTACTCGAGGAAACAATTTTATTCAAGTATATCTATAAAGAAAGTATGTATAGATAGATAGATAGATAGATAGACATGCGATGCTTGTGTACTTACAGCTGCCGAGAATCAGTGGACAGGATTGCCGATCCATCGGGAAATTTCTCAAGTCCATCGTGCATTTCGCCTTGATGGTCAGTCTGCGTGTCATCGAGATGTTCTACTTGAAAAATGTGTAAACGAGCATTGCCGCAGGCACGAAGCACCGAGCCCGAACCCACGCAAAAACTGCACGCACGCGTACTTTTGTGACGTATACAATTTTAAGCACATTAACATATTGTAGTATTCATAGAAGATGAGACAACCGTTACGCGACGAGTCTCGGCTTTTTCTTGCCCTCTTTTTTGTTTGTTCGAATGGACTTTAGGGGCGGAGGCACGCGACCGAGCGAGCGATATTTGCATAGATGCTTTTTGCACCTGATTTCGGTATGCATGTATATAAAATGTTTTTTCGAGTATTTATGTGCGTTACAAGTCAGGACTTTTAATTGCATCATCAACTTTTGCTCTTACTCTCTCTCTCTCTTTCTCTCACTCTAGTCTTCGTTAATGCTCGCGGATGAATATGCAAATGTCATTTGCCGTCAAATAAATTACAAAGTTTAATCCGTGCAATTTTAATACGCTCGGGCTCTTAATTTTTCAACGGTAAAGACGTGCAACGTAATTTACCTCGAGCTTTTCTCCCAATACGACTGTAATTCGCTTTGAAAACCCCTCAAGAAAATATGGGCAAGAAATAAAAATGCGAGCCAGTATAGTGTCCCGAGATCTATAGATGGGCGCGAGTTTTGCAAGCCAAAGCCACCGCCGCAGTCGCCGCTTTCGGTGAAAAATGCTACAAGCGCCGCGGCGCAAGCGACATGGAAAAATCTCTTCTCCTCGTGTACTTTAGATACAACGTATATATATCGGTGGCTCGTGGCTTGCTTCATAAGTCGTATGAGAAAGAAACAATAAAGAGAGAGAGAGAGAGAGAAACAGCTTCGGGTATATGCATGCATTTATGTAGTATACGAACCTCATCGAGTATAGTATGTCACCCTCTTGACTTATCCTGAGCAATTTGTTGGGCACGGTAATGGTGTGCACGTAGCTGTGCTTGCCATTGTAAAAGTAAGTGTCCGGACGCCAGATACGCTCGAGCATCTTGATGCTCAAGCTTAGCGACTTGATCGGGCCGAGGAAGCTGAGCCGCGAGTCCCGCCAGTACTGACGGAAGTAGCAGTCCATCGAGTAGTCCTGCGGTGCATATACACGATTCATCGCTGCACTACTTTGAGTTATAATAATGGAAGAATGAAATTTTCATCGCATCGGTGTGTGTTCGCGTTGATGCACGAGCGCAGCTAATTGAAATCGTCACAGTGACGATGGGGCTCTTGATTATTTTTTAAACGATCCAATTTACGACACAAAGAGGAGAGATGATTCGTGAAAAGAAAAAAAAAGCAAATAAAAATACGGAGGCGGGGGTTGGCGAGCATCCTCCAGCTCGACGCTACTTTGCAGCCTAACTCTTCAGCCTAACTCTTCAGCTGGTTTTTGCCCAGCGCCAGGCGCGCGCGACTGAAACTATTCGATGTACGCACGTGTGGACGCACATGCGGTTCGGCGTCCACGAGTATACGAGAGCTCGGAACATTAATCTGCGCTCCGCAGGCAGTATACAAGACGCGCGAGCCTGGCAAGCTATAGAATCCCAACGGGACCTTTTGCACACACACACATACGTATATAGCTGTGGGGGGATGGACGTCGACGTTATCAGCTGCCATACGATGTACGCTTCGCGCGCGTATGGGTAAGCAAAGCTCGTTTCTCTATCGTACGTATACAACGACGCGCGTGCAATTATTTATTCGCGAACGTATTGTTGTTTTGTTTCGATGAAAATCATTTTACCAAAGCAAAAAAGAAAAAACAAAAGAATTACCATGTCGAGCTCGGATATAGGACCCATGCTGCGTATGAGGATGTTGGTTTTAACGATCGTCGGAGTACCTGCAACAGCAAAGAGAAAAAATGTCGCGTATGAATCTCAAAAATTTTATTTATTACAAGACGTACGGTTTTTTTTTCGCGCTGAAAAATGTTGGAATTTATGTTAGATTAATATAACAAGCTTTGTAATGAAATTTTTCGTCTTTGTTCTCCGACAAGCGAGACTTTATCCTCGACGATAAAAAAAATCTACGTAAAAATGTTTAAGATCTCGACAGCTCTCGTCGCGAGATTTCGACAAGTCTCAAAAATTGAACCTTTTGAAACGTAGAAAGGGGATAAAAAAAAGGATACAGCATCATATTTTCAAAGATTAAATTATAAGAAGCTTCACATATCTTGATTTAATTTTACGATAACCGTTTCCTCGAAAAAGTAGAGTTTTCTTTTAGTGCATACTCGGTGTATCTGATCGAAGTTCGGACTTATTCATGTATAAATGCACTGATAGAAGAAGAAGCTAATGCCAAGAATCAGCTTGATCTTGCTGTAAAAATCGAATGATTCTTGCCTTTAGAAAATTGAATTCTTGTCGCAAGTTGCAGCAGATTTTTTTCGTTAGCTTAACCTGATACACTTTAAATATTAATCCAAGTTGGCAGCTCAATGATGCACTGGGTTGGACCTCTATTGGTGTCAAGTTAATGAAGGTCCCTACACTAAAATTGTACTTTTGCATAGAAGTGTACCGTTTGCTTTAAATATTTTATGTGTACCTTGGCAAAAACGAGCAACAGAGTAGTCGCATGGTGTAACCGTTTTCAGTTTCGTATACATTTCAGGTATTGTGAATGTGTTGATAGTGGTGCATCTAGTGTTGGAGACTTAAATTGGAATTATCATAACAGAAAAATCACCAAAAATAAGCTAATTAATGTTAAGGTAATTTTAAATATTTTAAATAATTCATTAAGCCATTATTGATATTGAAAACTTTTATCGAAAAAATGTTTTTTTTTCTACAACGTTTGATAGTTCTGTACACCATTCATTCAATTGGATAATTAATTTGTATAATGAATTCATTCGAATATATTACTTTGAAAGACCATATTAATTATTGTATTTCTAGATCGAAACTGAGATCTGATACAGCTTTATTTAATCATTGAAAATATAAGATTTCGTTCATTATTAAACTTCTTTTTATCCCCTTTTTACATTTCACGAGGTTCCATTTTCCAGAATTTTCGACAAGATCTTTGTGAGATTACTACAATTTTAACGTTAAAGAACAAAAAATGTAAAATAAATATTAAATGAGCATACCAAAGAAAGACTTATAATGTCCCGGAGAAAATTTAATGAAGATATACTTGCTTTCTGCGCGGAAGCAAAAAACACCCATAAAAATGATGTTCTCTCGTATTAGCTCGTTAAGCGGAAAAGGATGCGCATAATATACATCGAAAAACGGCGCACAGTTCTCCACATACCCCATCAATTCTATATTTTTGAAGGATTTATCGATTATTTAAAAACTTATGAATTTTTTTTTATTTTCAGTCATTCTCTCTTTACTCGTTGACGTTTTTTTACTAAGTGTGGTTTATTTCTGTCCACACTGTCCACATAGGGTCTAGTCACGAGGCCGTCGCGATAAATAACGGCTCCGGAACCCGATATTTCAATAGGTAGTTCGATGAGTTCGTTTGGCCACTGGTGTCACTATACGCGTTCGCTAGCACATCGACGATACGACCCCTATACACATATTGGCTCTGTATATAGCACCACGTATGTACGCAGTGAATTCGAAAGCGAAAGGAGTCGCTGCGCTTAGCATGCGAAGCGATGCACATACACATACAGACACCGAGCGAAAAAAAAGAGAGAAACGAGAGACGCACATCGATATATTGTATATTGATTCGGATAAGCGTGTAATGAGATTTTTCGCGTATCTTCTGGCTTGCGTCCAACTCGCAGCTGATATTCATTGTCCGTCGGTTTGGTCTCTCTTTTCTCATTCGTTCGTTGTAGCGCGTCCGTACCATGGCTACTCTGTGGCGTGGATAGCAAATAAAATAACCGGAAAAAGATATTCAACCTGTTTATTATTTACGCCGACAAAGTCACTTAACGGTGATACGGCGCACGACGTGAATTATTGTCTCGATCGTTTTTCTTTCTAGCAATTAGGAAGAGTAACAGCCTTTTTTCAACAACGACGATTTGCCTGAACGACTTTTTATTTATTTTTTATATCAAGAATCAAAGCGTCATTCGATAGATATTTGAGATTCTGCGTTATTTTCCTTTTTCTATTTCAAAGATGATATATACTTTTTTGCATACTCCTTGTCTACGCGTGTGCGGTTTACATTTTATGCGCGTCTCTTTTTCATTCCTCGTCAAAAAGAAGGAAGAGAGCGAGCTGTTTTTCACTTTTTTTGATTTCTCTGTCTTCTCTAAAGCCACCTGTGCTACTCGGGCGCGCGCGCGTGCACTGCCTCTCATCCAGAGTTATCTCTCGAGAGCTTTTTTTTGCCGTCTTTGAGCGATCCTCATTTTTTTTCTGCTATTTTTTTCAGCGCAAATTACTGGTGCGCGCAGCTCTGTGGATGTGTGCGTTTTTTTTTATTTTGTACGTTTGAGGAAGCCAATTTCAGAGAGAGAGAGAGAGAGAGAGATCATCGAGTTTGCCGTTAATTGTTCTTGCGCTAACTGCATTACAACGATTACAAATGTCGGGGGTCGTCGACGCACCGAGGAGAAAATTTATGATAATGTAAGAAATTACGGAAGCCTTGCTGAAAACGCGATTTCGCGCGCAAACTACTATATATCGCTCAACCGCTCCGCAGAAGAGATAGAAATTAAAAAAATCAATTAATACATTATCCAAAATTACTCGTGCGTGTGATGAATTCGTCGCTATATGCGCGCAGCTCGTGAAGTTTTCCAATTACACGAACTCGACGTGCATTGCACACGTATTAAAACCATCCGCAACGAGATGAAAGTTACAACGGCTAAAATCGTACCGGTTATCACCAGCTTGGCTCGAGGATGCGACTTTTCGAGTAAATAAATCTTTAGCGTCATTTCGTTCGATCGACGATCCACGCGCGCGGTTAACGTGAAAAATCGAAAGAGAAATTATTGTCTTGCGCCGCGGTCAAGCGAGCTCTCGCTCGAGCCACGCGAATTTTCGTTTCGTTACGAGAATTCCGTGCAGATCTAACAGCTTGCCAAGCGCGCGCGCGCGAGGAATTTTATAACGCTCGAGTAATTATCAATCGCCGAAGAAAAGGCTTGCTGCCGCGCGACCAGAAATGCAGATGCGATTCGAGTCTTCGTTCTAGTGGAAAACTAATAAAAGCCACCGCGCCGCGGCTCCGCTAATATTCAAATCGATCGGAATAGCCGCAACGGCTTAATTGTTTTTCGATGAAAAAACGGAGGAGAAGAAAAAATACGGGAAAAAAGGGCAAACGCAAATTCACAAGGTGAAAAAGAGGACGCATATACCACACAAAGTAAATATATGTCATGTGCATAAGTCATATACGTGCTGAGAATTTACCTTTTCCGTGAGTCGGCAGCTGACTGTTCTCGTAGTTCATGAGCAGATTCTCCAATACCATGGTGATATTGCGCGACACGACGTCCTTGTTGGTGCCTCGGGCCAAACGAATCTCTTGTGGCGTCTGCACGACTGCAGTAGTATTGCTCGTTGCACCGCCGCTGCTGCCGCTCGAGAAATGACGATGATGGCCGCCAAACTCGTGCGAGAAACTTCGATTTCTGCAGAGGCTCATCGGTACCAGTAGTAGTATCGCCACCAGCCTGTCGAGCGACACGTGCGAATAATATATAATCGAGCTTTCTGCCATTTTATTTATTCAGCTGAGCGAAGCGAAGTCCTACTATATTGTTAAAAAACAGAACGGCCTCGTAAACACGATATATTATCTTAATAACCGTTCAACCGATTGCGTCCAAATTTTTATGATGCCTTTTTAGCGACCCGAAGATGTGCTGTGCTGTATAAATTTTGGAATCGATACGATCATTATTCATCCCTCTGTCAACCCTTAAACTTTTTTAGAGGATGCTCACGGTATATTTATCGGAATGTTTGTACAATGAACCCGTACCAAAGTAATATGATTGCTGTGTCTGGAGGATCAAATAAATCAGAAATCAGTTTTATCATCCTTTAACGTCATCAGATTTGTCTTCAGAATTGCGTTTAAATCTATCGGATGTCCGCCAAACTCTACAAAATGATTCGTATTTATCAATTACCCTATCAATACCATTGATTTACAAAGAGATAGTCCTTGGGATAATAAACCTGTCTACATGTAATATACTGAATTAATTATTGAACTCATGAAAGTCAGTAAAAATTCTCTAATCATTATTCTACTTGACTTTAGCACAAAAGTAATCAATGCTTATGATCATATTTCAAGTTGAAATGTATATTGTTTTTGTTGCAATCATGGTCAAAATTCATACACCACTATTTTTTGCATTTGGATCTATGCACTTTACAATGAAAAAGCTTTCCCATGGAATTTTTTTTGTCTTGAAGAGCGATAAGAAACATGAATATTCTGTAATCCTACTGTTACATCTAAAAAGCTGGATACAGCTGATAATGAGTGCATAATTTGCAGGTACTATTTATTGTTCTTATAAATAAATAAAAAATAGAAGCTGATAAACATTTCCTTTTATTGAGTAATTAATTTTAAGATGATATGTAAAATATATGTGTATACTTTTTATTTATTGTAGAGAAGAAATGATCTTTGCCATCGAAAAGTTACTATGCAATCGCACTTTTCATATTTCTTATTTGCGATCATGGTTCCAACATCAACAAAACAACCCCACCTACAGACTAAATATTTTAAGAGAAACTACAACACATCAACTTTAAAGCAGCAAAAAACCATCAAACTCTACCTGTTACAGCAGCTACAAACCCTCCTCAATCTACAATAGCTCTAAGACTAGAATATCAACGTAACGGTTATCAACATAACAGCTCCTCCGCCTCAATTTCATGTTCCTACTTATTAGACTCATTCAACAAAATTCATCTTTTTTTAAAATAAATAGTTGTTTATTTATGATTTTAATGTCATCGTTTGTATAAATCTTGCAGTGTACATATAAAAATTATAATTACTTGAACAATGTTCTTATAAAAAAACATACACAAATAACAATTAGTTTTTTTATGTAAAATAAATTAAATTCTTAAGTTTCTTCGATTTTGATATGAGATGTTGATGTTTTTTGGCAGTAATATTTCGAAGTGGCCAAATTGCCTTTTACAGATCTGCAGTTCGCAAAATATTCAAAAACCTTGAAACTAAAATTACTTGTAATTCATAAAATTTCTGCTCCTAATAAATACAAATCATTTTGGAGTGTCTGACGGCCGGCGACAGGTGTACTCGCATAGGTATTCCTCAGGTGTTGCTGCCTAACACACCGATTTCGCATACCATGGAATGAGGCAGGCAACAACGAAATATATAATTAACACTACGACGACAATTAACAATATAAGTTGCCGTATGCATTGAGTGCTCGCGGGTCTCTCACATTTATACACATCGCGGCATGATCGCAATTCGCATGAGCGCGGATGACATTCCCACGCATGCTTATGGTAAAAGCCCGAGTCCCGACTCCCGACACAGCCGAGCACACGCTGCACAGTGTTGCCGCTGCAGCGAGAATTACGATCCGCTGCTAATGCCTATAGACGAGCTCAGAGCGATCAGCAAGGCCGGTACGGCAAACTCGCATTACAGCTTATTTGGCGCGGCGATAGCACGAGTTTCGGCTCGCTCAGCGTTGTCTGCTCGTACCATCGGCTGTCGGACGTGTTCTAACTTCTAACTAGATAGCACTGCTGAGTGCTGATAAACTTGCAATTGACAGCTATTAGTTATTCTCCTGGTGAGAAAAGAAGATAAAAGGTTATTTCTACTCTTACAATCCCAATTTAGACGAAAAGCTGCTGATGCTGAACAAAACAATACAGAATCTTCGTGTTTAAAAAAAAATTTGATAAAAGATCAGTGGAATCATGTGTGATTGTTGAGTGCGCTAGCATTAGAGCTGATCATGATATGTGTATGATAACTAATGATAAATCAGAGAAATCAAGCGATTCAAACAAAGATGAAGCTTTACAAAGTTCATCAGATAGCGCAATGAATAAAAAAGGTTCATCTCCTGGTAAGAATGGTGTTTTGAAAAATCAAGCAAGAGCAAAACAATCAAAGGCAATAACTGAGATGTCTGTAAAATGAAGCAAAGAAGAAATTGAACCAGCAATTCCAAAACAAGATTCAAGTTTATAAGCTGAAAGTATGTCAATAGAAAAAATAGATCAGAAATTTACAATTTCTAAAAACGTACATCATGTTGACAAAGTCTAATAGTTCTCAAAATGTTAGCGTTAAATAAAAAAAAAGAAATAATTCTGATAATTGCAGATTATTGATAAAAGTGATAATAAGGATAGTTCAGAGAAAGAATCTGATTGCAAGCCTTTAGTCGCTCATTATGACAGTGATTCAATTGAAAATAATACTGATTGTTCAACTTCAGTCGAAGAAACGGATTCCAAACCCAATGAAGTATTAAATGTTGAAGATCAGAGTATATCCACTGATTTAAAAGTGTTGAAAATCATGGTGATAGTATATCACAAAAAAAACTATACTGGTTTATAATGTATAGATGTTTGTCAAAGATTCTGTCACAGGTGAACTGGAGTCGAAAGCTGCTTATATTAATATACCTTCTTCCAAAAATGAAATTATTGCTGATAACGTTCTTGAGCCTAAGGAAACGAATGATTTAGCTTCTATAGATCAAGGCAAATGAAAAAATATTTAGTGACAATTCTAATGATATTACTCAGTTTGGTCAGACAGTTTTGCTACCTGAAAAAATGTATGAATCTAAATTGTCACCTTTGGAAAACACACTTGTAAGATAAATTGACAAAGCAGCTGATGTAGAAACTGTACCTAATCAGGAAACAATGAAGATAAGGGAGCCTCATGAAACTTCTTTCACCTGAAATACTCACTGAAAAGCATAACCTGCACATATTAAATCAATTAAAAGGATAATGATCATCATGAATGGATTCTTCTGTGCAATAGCTGTGATCAAGGTTGCCATTGTTCTTGTCAAGGCCTATGATAAGTTGTAGACGATTATAATTCAAGCGGCGGATCTAGCAGATATAAATCTAGCTCTGAGTGAGCCTGTTTATCAACTAAGAGAAAGACAAACCACAAATGCTTCCTATAAGTTTACTGATTACAATGAATTGATCAAAGCTGTTATCAAAGATTTTGAATCTTGAAAAGTAAGTTGATATCACTCAAAAATATCAAGTTAACTTTTATACTGTATGAAAATACCTTAATGTATTACCTGTTCCACTAGCAACTTTCATGAAATGAGGGGAAAATGAAATTGCTGAAGAAGAATTGAACTGGTACACATACTTGTGGAAGAAAAAGTCACCTCAATGCTATGCCATCTGACAGTGACAAGGTTTGTTTGATTTAGTGCATAATTGAAAATTAATGATTCAATTGATCCTAAGACCATTTCTTTTTTTCAGGAGTAAAAGAAAGCGTTGAGAAAAACTGAGGATGGCGGTGCACTGCACTCTGCAACAGCACAAGGCTGGTGGAGGTCTAGCTAAGAAAACTCTTGTTCAAGGAGGTGGAGATCAACGTAAACATACATTTTTTTTGCTAAAAGATTTGAAATATTCTGTTGCTTGTTATATGTGTCTGTTATGTATTTTCTTTACATTTTAGTTATTTTTATTCAATTTTAACTTATAAGTAAATTATAGTCAAATTTCAATTTCGTCAAAGTAGTGTTCACTAAATGTAAAATTACTGATTTAGTAATATATTTTCATACCAGTGGCCCGAAAGTGACTACTTCCCTGCCGCTGCGTAAAGCGGGAAGAGCGATTTTCAGGCCACTGTGTATGAAAAATAGTATACAGGCCTATGCTGCGAAAAAAGAAAGCCCCAGAGCACGTGTTTATCGGCCTCGGCTTCGCCTCGGCCACTAATTACACGTACTCTGGGACTTTTCTGTTTTTCGCGGCCTAGGGCAGTAATATACTATTGATCAAAACGTAAATATGTTTTTATTTTTTAGGTAAAAACACCAATCATTTAATTATTGACTTCGATAACTCAGACTTCTACAGTCCTACAACAATCAGTTCAGGTATCAGCAATGCAACGTTTTATTGGTAAACACTCATTGATTTGACATATGGGAAATCGAGGCTACATATTTTAAATGCAATTAAAATTTTTTTAATGCAGTAATCTAGGTCCGATTTTATCACGTCCATGGAAGAAATGTTCGAATTACGAACAATCGAGCTTTACGCGGTGGTGAAATGTTCGAGGTTTTCAGCTCATGTTTATGCTGTCATTTCTATGGACAATGTGCTCAAGTATTTACCTTAATCAATTTGAACACTGAATCATAGACTTCTCGTTATAAAAAAAATGATAACAGATGTAAATACTGATATATAAAATATAATGCTTTTTCATCTAGGGTAACTACAGTAGTACACGGGAGACGAGATATTGGTTTGCAACAATACCTGGCTTTGGAAAAAAGTATAACTAATCAACAACCTACATTGATCTTGCAACCAGTAAGACAAATCGATGCAGCTCGCCAATTACATAAATCAGTTGGTAATGATATTCAATTGGACAGCAGTCAAGCAGTGGTGACCATATGTCGTAAGCACAGCAGTTTTACTCAGTGAATTAATCTCAGATAGCAACGAATTTTTCGGAATTTGGATTCAAGAAATCGCTCAAAAAAGTTTTGGATCACTAAGAATTGGGGTAAATAAGCAATGACAGTGGAAGTTGGTTGATTTTTGTGAATTTAGTATAAAATGTGACTTGTTGCTAGTCGATACTTGGTACGTGTAAATTTCATTTTGTTAGACCCTAAATACTCTACGTTCATACAGGTATTTCAAATTTTTAAATATGTAGCCATAGAAATATAAACAAAAATTAAATTCATGAAAAACAGTGATGAAATGAATAAAAAAAAAAGAATATGTCCAAAAATAATGCATGGAAAATGAACAGTTAAAAAAGAAATAATGATGATAAAAAACGAACAAAAATAAAGAGTTGTAAAAAAAATAATAATAATGAAAAGAAAACATACAAGAGTAATGAAAAATTGCATGTCAATAGAAAAACTACAAATAAAAAAACTAAATAAAGAAAATGAAAGAATTTAATAATGAATTGAAAAAAATACCTGAATATTATCACTTATCAAAATTAAACGATCACATATTTTTTGTATTTATTTATAATTTTATCGATTACTCAATTAAGATTCTCGTTATTTCTGAATTGAAAAAGATTTTATTGTCAAACATAGAAAATTAACATAGCTACAAGATTCACTTTATTTGCGATAATTTGTCGCATTTTCGCAATTCGCCTTACGATTTAAAACAGTTCATTTTGTGGAACTAATTTCTATGATGTTTATTACACTGCAATGTTTTTTCATTGGCGCGCACATAAGTTATATTGCTATAAAACTGAGATTCACGTTATCACATCATACATTCATATAAAATAATATCGATTCATGTAAAATGTGGGGGGCAGACCACCTTAATAAGGTCGACGACGTTTGCACTCCTTAATACGCTGTTCAAGAGTTTCAGAATCTCGTGTTATAATAAAAGCTTCAGTTATTTTGTATTCCCCAAAGAAAGAATGAGTTGAATAACGTTGTTTTACAATGGAAAGTCAACGAACAATTTTATCGATTACTAAAGAATGAATCGACATGAATTCATATTTCGATCGTTACCAGAGAAAATTTCTAAAAATTACGATAATTGAGTGTCAAGTCCGCGAGGAAATAATTTGTTGTATTTACTTATGATATTGAGTCATATCAGAGAGTAAAAAATATTATAAGACTTTTCGTTGTAATGACACTTGATCAATCACCGACAATAATAGTTGAAATAAATTAAGTTGAAAGTTATCTTCTAGGTAAGGAAAAAAATATGTTACTTTTGTGATTTATCGACATTATAAAGACAAAAGTGATGTCGTTTGTATTTCAAATAATTTGATGATAAAATTAAAGTATTATTTATATACATCACTTCATACATTTCCATTCAAGGTTCACTGATCATATGGGTGTATTCTTATTTTGTGTTCAACGTTCATTGCTCCCAGATATCAGAATGTTTACCTTGAGCAAAGCGTAAGATGTATAATCTTGAGTGAGATTTGTCGTTGGGTCATGTCAATTTTCCACGTGAAAATTCTCTTATTTTACAATGTGTCCGATTATATTTTTATTTATCGGACATTTGTAAATCACACTCGTATGCATAAAGTATTAGGAATATGGAATTGAAGGAAATTTCAAAGAGTTGTCAGTGCTGCTTTTATCGAGCACTTGAACTCATGTTTTGTCAACGAACAATCGCTTCCAAACGTCAAAAGAACGATTGGTGGCCCTAAAAAGGGCCGATTAGTTCTGAACTTGAGAACGCCAAGTCAGATGAATTACTTGGCGCTATTGTACTTGGTGACGGCTTTGGTCCCTTCGCTGATGGCGTGCTTGGCCAGCTCTCCCGGCAGCAGAAGTCTGACGGCCGTTTGGATCTCCCGAGACGTGATGGTGGACTTTTTGGAGTAGGCGGCGAGACGCGAGGCCTCCGTGGCTATGCGCTCGAAGATGTCGTTGACCAAATTGTTCATGATGATCATGGCCTTGGAGGAGACACCGGTGTCAGGGTGAACCTGCTTGAGGACCTTGTAGAGGTAGATGCCGAAGCTCTCTTTGCGCGACTTCCTCTTGGCCTTCTTGTCCGTGCGGGAGATGTTCTTCCTCGCCACAGGCGTCTCCTTCTTAATGGACTTTCCGGTCGAAGCTTTGGGAGCCATTTTCGTCTTTTTCTCTCTCTCTCTCT
>CACVKI010137608.1:0-35157 GCA_902732785.1 Trichogramma evanescens | reverse complement strand
GAATCGACTCGCGCACATCGGAAGAAAATACGATTGAGTTATCTCGTTGGCTACTTACCAAGGTATTATTATATCAGACTGCCGAGTACAGACGCTGAGCTGACGCCTTCCCATCAATTCGCTCGAAGGTCACAGTCGATTCGCTCGCTCTATATTGAATGTAGCTTCCTTCATATTACGATGATTTAAATTGAAATGATATATTATTTACAATTTAGATTATGATTATTTTCAATTAAGAGAGGATGATTTATTTCTTTATTCAAATATCAATGAAAACCCATTTCGAAAGTGCGATGTTGTAACGTTGTAAAACCATACGAAACTAGTTCGTTCTACGTTTGAATAATTTGTTGGCCCTAAAAAGGGCCGATTATTTTGTTTTTTTAGTTTACGGGAGAATTGTAGGGTACGGAGATCGACATTTTAATTCTTTGCTTTGGCTGCTTTTTTCGGTTTTGGAGCTTTGGCCGCTTTAACCGATGATTTTCCAGATTTCTCAATTTTCGTAGAAACCGTCGCTTTGGTGGTTTTCTTGGCGACTGCTGCTTTCTCGGGCTTGGTAGCTTCCTTCGGGGCCTTGACCTTCTTCGCGGTGGTTGATTTTTTAACGACTTTCTTGTCATCGGTCGCTGTCTTGTTGACTTTCTTGGTCGCAGTCACTTTTTCCTCTGACTTTTTGGCCGTTTTGGCAGCGTCAGGCCCTTTTTTCGTTGGCTTTTCCGACTTGTTTGCAGTTGCGGGCTGTTTTTTCAGCGTCTTTTCAGCTTTTTTCGCAGGGGCCCCCGGTTTCTCGGCTGGCTCTTCCGAACTGCTTTTGTCATCGTCGGAGGCTTGACTGACTTTCTTCTTGGCGGTTTTTTTACTCTCCTTGGCAGCTTTCTTTTCCTTGGCCTTGACGACGTCTTTGGGTATTCTAAACCTGCCGGAAGTACCGGAGCCTTTGACCTGCTCCACGGTCCCCTTCTCAACGGCAGCTTTCAAAAATTTCCTAATGAATATGGCCTGCCGGTTGATGTCAACTGCGTAAAAACTGGCCATGTACTTCTTGATGGCTTGCAGAGACGATCCTTTCTTGTCCATGAGATTTCCCAGAGCTTCCATGACCATCTCGGCGACTGGCTTCTTCTTCGTGTCGGTCTCCGCGACCCTCTTGGCTACTTCGTCGGTTGACATGGTAAATTTTTCAAATTTGCTTATTGCGACAAGTTACTACGGTCGAATAACGTAAGCAAGTGAGAGGTAGGGATTAAAGGCGCGAGTTTTATTGCTCGCGCCAGAATGGGACGAACGACTTTGCCACCGGCGTCGCGGTCGCTGCTCACAGCGTCTCGTCCGAAAATCTGCTTCCGTCTCGGTTAGCTGTAACGAACGAAAAATACGAGCTTCGTATTGCTCGCCTCGTACTTGCTGAGCAATACAATAGTAAATAGGAAAAAACATGGGTGAAAATAGTCGGAGTTCATAAAATGAATCGGAGCAAAGGTCAATGGCGAATCAACGTGTGCGGTTGTTTACGCCAATGTTAGAAACTCTTTTTGAAAACGAACATCTAGTTCAACGAGCCAAAGTAACATTGTTTATATGTCTATTGTTTCTAATAGATTCTGGAGCAAATATACGTTCGACTTTGAACTTTGTTAATTCTTTCTTCACGGAGGACGATGAATGGCTCATTCCGTTATTAATTGAAGATTCTGAAACATTGATGGAAATGATCAAAGAGACGCTCGCTACTCGTAACGTTGAAAGGTTCATGAAAGTCATTTTTTAATGTCTTATTATAATCTTTAATACACTGGCATAGTTTAATATCTATCGTCAAAATTCACCGAATCTGTACAAAGAATATTCCGCAGCGAGGAAGAACATCTCTCGCACGGACAAGATAGTCAAGATGGACAAGGAGATCAGGGAGGTCCTGAAGCTGGTGAAGCCCCAACCTGATGCCGGAGTATACTCCAAGGCCATGAGCATCATGAACAGCTTTGTCAATGACATCTTCGAGCGCATTGCCACCGAAGCCTCTAACAGCTCCTTTCCTAAAACTAGAATTGAAATTTCTAATCCTGACGCCAAAGCGTTGTGTATGAAACGCATCTATAGTTAATTAGTAATAAAAATGACTCAGCTCAAACTGTCAAAAATTTATGTAATGTTAAAAACGTGTTTTGAAAATATTTGAAGGATGCTTAAATCACGTGAAAGAAGAAATTCCAATAAGTTACAATAAGTTTAATTTGTAAGAAATGTTTTCAAGTTTTCATTGGTTCGATTAAAATTACAAATCTCAAGCGATTGATTCGATTTCAATTTGATGTCTTATTATACCGCTCATTCAGTCATAAGCTTTCACGTAGCTATATTATATATATAATGTGAACAACATAACGCCTGTGCGCGCGCAACCATCTGATCCGCTCTTCGTACTTTCATTCTCAAGTTTTGCAATGTGTACTGTGTATGTGTAGTGTGTACATTGCAAAGAGCAGACTTTGCTGGTCAAATGACACCTTCTCTGCACTCGTATGTGTTGCTTACGTCGCTTCAATAACATTAAAAATCGCAACTGGATGAGCCTCGTCTCGTTTCGGTGTAAAATAATTAATACTGCTAGCATTGAGGCCTCGCGTCATCGTGATTTGTGCTTATTGGAGCTTTCCGATGTGGGAGCATCGCGTCGTCGATGATTAGCAGTCAAATCTAATGCGGACAGCGAGAACTGATTCATCGAGCTGATTGTTTCACGAAATGTTGAAGGATTTTTGGCGGCCAGGCTCTAGCCGCCTCAGTCGTCTGAATGTGTCGTCGTTATCGGATCTCATCAACCCTCTCTTCTGCGGATCCATTAGCACTACCCCGGCCAAAGTGCGCAGTGGCGTCCAGCTCTGGAAAGCCACTATCCCGATTGTCATGATCAATGGCCCTGTTTCAGCAAGTTTATACGAATAAAGTGCTGCTCGACGACACCCAACTTCTCACATGTTGCATTGAAAACGCACGTCCCATCGACGGCCATACGGTCAGTTCATTCAATAAATTTCATATCCTGTGCTGCATACATTATCATGGCACAGCACTCATTTATCAGTTAGCTTTTATTTATGCCTTTCTCATTGGTCAATTATCTTGTATTTTATAGGAGTACGTTATTAAAGTACAAAGAGGACCATTGCCTGACAATTCTTGGCGAGTCAATAGACGATACAATGATTTCATTCAACTCCATGCTGTGCTTTCTACCTCAGGCCTCCAATTGCCACTGCCTCCAAAAAAAATTATTGGTAATATGGATCCAGAATTCATAGTTCAAAGACAAGCAGCTTTACAGGTTCATAATGTTTAATGTTTTATTCATGTATTAAACATTAATGTATCTAAAGATCTTCATTTTAATACTTTGCAGAACTATTTAAACATTGTACTCATGAATCCAATTTTAGCATCTTCACTGTATATGAAAAAATTTTTAGATCCTGAAAATTACATAGCTCCTCTCCATGGTAATTATTAATAAGATTGATTTGATTGATTTATTTATTTAATTCTTTTATCTTATGCAACAGAAATTGCTCTGCAGCAAGTCTCACTGGCTTTAAGAAGCGATGCAAATTTTGAAGTCGGAAAAGCTATTCCTGATATGGGATGGCGGCTTCGAAAACATTACTATACAGTCAAAAATAAACAAAATCTCAAGCAAGAATTACTGCTTGCATGGGTAGAGTTTGGACCAGATAAATTTCTTCAAGATAAAGATATGATAGGTGTTTTTAAAAGTCTTGGAAATTTAAAACATCATTATATAGAGCCTATTATACATCTTCATGTAACTGAAAATGGTGCTTTGAGCATTCGCAATTTTTACCCAGACGGAACATTAAGAGATATTTTATGTAATACAAAACCGAAACAGGCTTTTATAAAAAAATATGGGAATCCAAAACAATCAAAGTCATTAACTACATCTGAAATATCTACTTATGCATATCAAGTATGTATGTCCATGTCACTTGCTTATTATTTTACGAATTATTAAAAAATATTTAATTTTTTCAAATTCTCATTAACACCTTTTGTTCATACATTTATTGGAAAAAACCATTTATTATTTTTTGCTTGTTACTTAAACTTTAATTAGAAGGTTCTATTTGTAATGCAAATAAAATATCTACTGATTTCAGGTATTAGAAGCTCTTCAGTTTCTGCATGAAAAAGGTTTACCATATGGTCACTTACACACTGGGAATATTGTGTTGACTCCTAATGGCATAAAATTATTAGATATAGAAAATGGACTTTTGGGTTTGCCAGCATTTTATCGACCTTATGTGGTACAGAGAAGAAAATTATACGCTGCAGTAAGAATTGACTCTTTGAACTTTTATGTAATGTTTAATTGATTAAATTTTAACTAATTTATTTAATTATTTTAGCCTCAAGTTGATATATATGCTTTTGGGCATGTACTCTATGAAATGGCATTTGGACAACCTCTACTTGAAGCTACATTTGAGAGTTTAAATTTACCTCATTGTGATGCTAAACTAAAAAATGTTTTGGAAATCATCTTATCTCATGAAGCTTTGAAACAAGATCTCCCTACTGCTGCTCAGTTAATGAAACATCCATTTTTTGAAAGTGCTCAACAAAATGCTAGTGCAATTGAAAAACCATATTTTAAACTCAATAGTCATTTGAAAGATGCGCTTTTGGAAGCCATAAATAAAACTGAAGCTAGACTTAAAGATGAACAGAAAGTAGCTAGACACCAAAAAAGACTCATCAGAGTTCAAGAAATGATGAGCTCTGATGAAGAAATGAAAAAAAGGCGGCATAAATTGGTAAGGAAATTTCAAATAAAAAAAAAAAAAAATAAGATGAAAAATTGATGTAAAAAAATTTTCATAGAAAAAAGAACAAAAATTAGCTCAAGAGCGTTTGTCAAACCAATTTTGTAAAAATGATACTAGAAATACTAATGGAAAAAGTTCAGAAAGATCTGACAGTCCTACTAGCACATCAACTGCAACTAGCATCGGAACTTTAACACCACCATCACATAGTAAGTGTAGTGTAACACAATTAATGATTATAATTAACTAACTTTGACTATACAATATTTAATCTCAATTGAATTTTAATTATAATTTAACAAAAGCTGGACATAGGAGTTGAAGCAAATTTGAATCTAATCCATGGTATCACATAATTTATTGTCAGTTGTTTAGCTATATCATTTGTCAATTTTTTGACTTTATGAAATTCTATTATTTTCAGTAGAAAAAATTCAAACTAATTCTTTATAATTTTATAATTTAGTTATCATTCATACCTTTATTTTTTCGCTTTAATACTCTTTGTATAGTTAGCTGATCCCTTTCAATTTCAACAATTTTTTTAATGTTTTAAAAAATAATTCAAGGTGCACCAGAGATGATACATCGCTCCAGAGAGGTGAAAGAAGAGTTCAAGCCTCCGCCACCTCCAATGCCAGCAATGCATGCTGAAACTACTCCAAATACACAAAACACAAATGATCGCGCTTCGTTACTAAGAAGTATTAGTTCGTTTAACAAAACAAATCTACGAAAAGTTGCTAGGGACAATTGTTAATATTGTGTAATAATATGTTCAAAAATATTATATTATCTTTATATAAATTAATAAATATATAGTTCAACCTTGAACATTCCATTTTTCGTTGTGAACAATATATATAATGTACGAAAAATATGTTCATGCTGAGTTGTTATAATTTTGAAATTAAGATTTTTATTAGAAATATTTAGAGAAGAAAGATGTTATCCAAGTGGAAAATTCATCACTGCGCTGTGACTTTCGACTAAACATAATTTTTGTGAAAGTAGAGCATATATAAATATGAATTGCATGGTATCATGCATATATTTATCAGTGAATGACTAGCAAGCGTAAATCAAATAATTTAAAACGATTCATTACTTAACGCATTGTTTTGTAGTTAAAGTATGTCACTTTTCGCAAATATTTGTCCGCGAAATTTCTTAACGAACAATTTAAATATAAATCAATATGCTAGAAGTACATAATATTTCTCGTGATGTTACATTATTTTCGTAAAAATTAAGTTCCCTTGAAAAAGTATACCGAGAAAGAGATTGTGCGTTTCATGCTCAATTGCAAGCATAGTGGCAGTTATGTAATGGCTTTGGAAAGTAGTGAAGGAAATAGACATAGAAACATAAACAAGCACTTTCCATAATCATTGCATAACTCAAGTATTTCATCATATGCACTAAGTCGTCTTTTCATACCCCAAAAGTGATTCTCGCGTCACGATCAAAAGTCTGTGAATTAATTTATAATTTTACCCCGTAGACACGCGATATACAATAATTGCCGAAAATATAACAGTTATGGCATTTTGATAATCATCATAAATGTTTCTAATATTGAATGTACATACTTAATCGAATGCGTAAAAAAATGCACAAGTAACATCTTCATATTCATCAATATTTGCGCATGCTATTATAACACTCAATAGACTCATGTTTATTGGAAAATGCGCAATATTATACTTCCATTGAAATAACCAATTGAGTGCATTTGATTCATTCATGAGAAAAAAACTTTATATTTTTAAAAAATTTTTATTTGAAAACAAAAATATAACAATAAAATATTCTGAATTGTTTAATTATATCAGTACAATACCCGATTAAGAATTATAGGACCGAAATGAATTACAAGTATTTAAGAATGTTTTCAAGTTAGTTAATCACTGATTTAAAAATCACTCACCTAGCATGTCATCATAAATTCTTACGTTTACGAATAATAATTTATAATCTAACTATTGAGGC
This sequence comes from Trichogramma evanescens, assembly GCA_902732785.1. Classification (NCBI taxonomy): domain Eukaryota; kingdom Metazoa; phylum Arthropoda; class Insecta; order Hymenoptera; family Trichogrammatidae; genus Trichogramma; species Trichogramma evanescens. The sequence continues at coordinate 28,312 of CACVKI010137608.1, read as the reverse complement.
TACGAAAAATCGATAATATTTGAACATTTCGAAATGACAATGTACATAAAATCTCAATTTATAATGTTTTTTTAATTTCATGAATTTTTTGTAGTAAATATAATATTTAATATAAACAAATTCACAATAATTACTTGTAAAAATCTTCTATTGAAATATTGTTTTTTCATATTAATTTAATTTCATCTATGGAATCTCAATAATCATGCAGGGTATACAATTTAAAAAGAGAAATTTTGCCGCCATTAATTGATTAATGCTGTTTGGTATTTTTTGTTTAAACAATAACTTGAGATTATTAATAAATATAAATCCAATTTGAAAGAGAATTTTATCGTCATAATTATTATCCTTGTATTCAACTATTAAAAAACAATTTTAATAGTTTTCTAAGTTTATGAGATATACTTCATTATTGTAATTATTTTATTTTCAATAACAAAAGACAGTAGTTGCCTATACATTTTTAAACTAATTGAATAATTACAAAATGATGCAGAAATAATGATTAATTTGGTGATCATTTAAAAGGTATGTTTCTACAAACTATTACTCAAGGAAATATTTACATAGTAATTTTTTGCATTATTTACAATAATTTTAGTAAAAGTACATCAATCATGTGACAAAAATTGTCTGCAAATTTTAAAATTAATTGTTAATATTAACTTTACAATAATTTTTTGATGTTTCATTCTTCTTCGTAATGTGATATTGAACAAATTAATTTACTTTGTGTTGATGTTGAAATGTGATAAAAAGAGTAAGTACTCATAATGTACTATTTTACAAATTATTGCTTATTTTATACATTAAAAATCAAATAACTACGAGGAGTTATTTCAATAACCTTTTATGATCATGCACTATCTCAAAGTCATTCAGTGTTAAAAAATCTTTACATGTTTCAGTTTGTTTACACATTTTTTGTCAATTACACAAAAGTATTTGCGTTATTATGATTGTACTTTGTGCTTTAAATTTTTGACTAAAGCTGACATTACTGTCAGCCCTTACATCTACGTCAGAGTTGCGCATGAAGTTCTTCTGTAGTAGTCTTCAATCTAAAAGAAAAAAAATAGATATTTTATACCAAAAATCTAGTTTGTCAATAAATTTATTAGCTATTCAGTTAAACAGTGAATTTACCTGAACATTTCATTCTGAATATGGTCAGTGATAGCTTTTCTAGCTTCTTCTTCATTTGCATTCGATTTTTTTAAATTTTCTAACATTTCACTTAAATCTATTGGTTCTCCATAATACATTGTAACTTTTTTCTTTGTTTTTATCATGTAAGGTTGTTCATTTGGAAGAATTTGATCCATACCCAAATGAAGAATTGGTATAACAAGAGGTACCACTGGAGATTCAAAAATAAGTCTCCCAATGCCCCATTTATATCTGTAAAATATTAATTATTTTATGAAATTTCTTAAAATGAAATAAGTATGCTTAAGTTAATTTCAATAATATACCTCATATTCTCTTTTTGCATATTGACTTTACCCTCTGGGAAGACATGAACCCAATCTCCTCTTGCTAACTTTTCAATACAAAAATCTATGGCTTCTTGGTAAACTCCATTACCTCTAACTACAGGAACACATTTTCCAAGCATGAAAAAGTAAGAACACCAGAAGTTTGTAAAGCATATGTCATGAGCTGCCAAGGACCATCTCATTTTTTTTCGATTCAGCAAATATTTGAGATCCAAGGTACCTAATCGAATTCGAGAAATTAAAAGGCATCAGTTACTTATTCATTTTATATTATTAGATTAAAAAGTTTATGAAAAAAAGATTTACTCCATATTCCAGGATCATCAAAACAACTATGATGATTAGATACTGTTATTAAGGGAACCTCCTTTGGCCTGGATTTGAGGGCATTTATCATGATGTGCTTGTTATAAATTGTTGTTTTGTTCAGCCATTCTGTAATAGTGCAGTAAATAAAAATATTAAAATTTAATCAGATTAAATTGTCAGGAGTGAAAGTAAAAAAGAGTTGAATTGAAATAATAACGGAGGGACCGTTTCTCGAGTCGACGCAAATTTGGTACGAATAAAGAAACGCAATGAATGAACGGCCATGCGTTTATTAGCCAGCAAAAATAGTCTGGAGTCATGATGTAAACACATTGCATAGTAGCAAGCGAAAATAAACAAGACATTGTTTTTTTTTTTTTTTTTAAAGCACGAACGAGCGCTGAAAGAGAAGCGAGGGTCAGAGGTAAACGAATCAAAATGCAAGGTTACATCACGATGCAGAAAGAGAGAGAGAGAGAGAGAGAGAGAGAGAGAGAGAGAGAGATAGATAGAAGAGAGACGTCTGCACAAAACCATAGTGCAGCTATAACGGGGACATGAGCAGCTCTAGTTTGGCTCGATTAATTTGCTTCTTCGCAGCAGCGAGACAGCTGCAAGCGTGCGGAGGAAAGAAGACGTCGCGGATTCAATAGTATAGACATATATACTGACCCATGACGATTTTGGAGAAGATGCCGACGAGGGCGAAGGTGAGGCTGCTCGCGACATTCCAGAGCCGGGTCGGCTGCCTGAGCTTCGGTATGATCCACTTGATGTCGTAGCTCATGTTGACGAACGAAGAAAAAAATCCGACTGGTCGTCGTCGCTGCACACAGACGGCGGCGCGTGCAGTTGGGCAAGATATTAGCAACAGCAGCAGCAGCAGCTGCAGCAGCGATGAGCTTCGATATATCTATATACTAGTCGTAGAGGTGATGAAGGAGCCGCCGCGTGCACGATGTTGCAAACGTACACGCAGCCGAGCGAGGCACACGCAGCACACGAGGCCTAGCGAGGCAAAAGCTGAAGCGGCTGCAGGTGAACCGCCACTACTTCTCCGGACAGCAAGATTGGAACGTCTTCTGCTCTCATGTTACGACTCGCACGACGATTCGAGAGAGAGAGAGAGAGAGAGAGAGAGAGAGAGAGAGAGAGAGAGAGAGAGAGAGAAAGAGAGAGAGAGTCGACCGCCTGGCCAGTGGCCTGGCTGATGGCTCTGGCCTAAAGCTGCAGACTGCTGCCTACTGAGCGCGCGCGCCCGAGCCTCGATGATACGTGGAGACGTACTATGTGTGTGTATGCGTATTAAATCGCAAAGCAGCAAGACTCGAGGCTCTATATAATATCGGCCTCAGCGCGCACCGCGCACTACTGCAGGCACAGCAGCGCACATTCGACTGTCGCTCGGGCACAAGAGTGAGAGAGAGAGAGAGAGAGAAAGATTATATTATATGTTATATACGTGTACTGTGCACTGCACGCGTGTGCGTACGTATGTCTAATTATGCACGGATGGACGGCAAAGTTAGTCGTACTCGTTACGTGCTCCGCTGCTCGCGCCGCGCGCTTATATAGAGGAGCTCGGCGCGCAGTCAGCAGCAGCGGCGGCTATCGCCCGAGACTAATATCCTATACACATAAGTTAACATAATGCGCGAGTCGTCTAGAGCGCGCACGCCATGCTGACTATCATGCGCCAGGCTACAACTGTCCGTCCGTCCGTCCGTCCGATACTCCGCAGGTGTATATGTGCACTCTGCTCGTAATGTATTAGTATATAGTCCGTGTACGCAGCTCTCGATCTTGCTCCGCTCTTGTATAGTATTATGCGTAAAAAAATGTTACGAGCTGCGCTGTCGCTGAGTCGGGGCACACGCGAATTTATCGGCTGACGATTATTGGCTGCGCTGCACAGGCCGTGCCGCGCGCTGCAGTGCAGACACCGTTGTGGCAGGCGCACACTTATAAAGGCACACAGCTCTCGAATCGCTCGAGTATTCTATCTTGCGCACTCGCAAGCGTCGCGTACGCAGTCGGACACTCGCACACTCACAGAGTATATGTAGGCACCGCGAATTTCCGTATGTAATCTCAATACATAACGCGTCTTTTAGGTACGGAGCTGCACCGAGCGAGCGAGCGAGCATGCGTGCACTTGCACTCGCCATAGACGTGCGCCTCGACTGCGCGCCGCAGAAAGAGAGACAGCTCGAACTATACACGGCGCGGCGCGAGGGGACTCTCGAGCTGATCGCAGCACTACGATACCTACACAAGTTTTATTATAGGCTTATGTTATAATCTCATTCGATTTGCCTCGAGTATTAGAGAAAGAGAGAGAGAGAGAGGCTGCAGTGATTCGTATTAGTTTTGGCAACCTCGTTGCTTTCTCGCAGCGCGCATCCTACTTACCACATCTTACTTTGTATGGAATTGAATATTTTTGACTCGATTGTGTGTCGAGAGTCGTTGGCCCCCTGCTAATAAAGCACAAACGACAAAGAGCGACCTATATAGTGTTTCTTTTTTGTTCAAGGAATCGTATTCAATAACAAACAATTCTTTGTTCAATTTTATTACAACTGTCAATCGATGTGCATTACACAATTAACGGCATGTATTAATGCAGCTTTATCTGTCTATTCGAATGAACTTAGCCCTTACGGGACGGCAGGGTCGCAGCACGAAATTGGCCTGGATCTTTATGTCGCTCGTGCGATCGATCGCCTGCAGCCGGAAATTGTACAGGACGCGAGCCATCAGCGACTTCAACTCCATCATGGCGAATTTTTGACCTGCGAACGAGAACGAGACGAGGGAAAAATAAATGTATCGACGATGCGAATGCCGTGTTGGCTGTTGCGTCGCGCGCTTCCTCACCGATGCAATTGCGCGGACCGGCGCTGAACGGCAGATACGAGAACGGATGCCGGCTTCGCACTCGTTCCGGTAAAAATCGATCCGGCTCGAATTTCTCGGGATCCGGCCAGAACCCGGGGTGTCGGTGCGTGTCGATGAAATTTAGCAAGATTTCGGCTCCCTTGGGCACCAAGCAGTGCTCTGTGGAAAAAATGTGCATTTTATATATTGCAATTTTGACTGCAATCGTGTAAATCTAACTCAATTGTATGTCCTCAAAAACGTGCCGGGAAACCGAGGGAACCGATGGAAACAATCTGAGAGATTCTTTGATGCAGCATTCCAAGTAGGGCATATTTTGCAGATCCGACGTTTCTAAATTGCCATCTTTGAAACTCAAAATCTCCTCTACTTCGGTCCTCGCTCGATTCTGCAATTTCGACGCATCGATGAAATTGAAAAAATAAAATAAAACGTACGAGAAAAGATAATTGTTAGCCGCCCACCTGTGCTTCTTCGTTTTCTGCCAAGAGAAGGATGGAAAAACACATGGCCATAGCTGTGGTATCGTGACCCTTAAATTAATTCATAGTTTTATCAACCGATTTTCTCATGTTTCGTTGTAAAAAATAAAGAAATACCAACTTCAAAAATGAACGTTGCTACTTCTTCCTTGATACCGTTGTCGTCGATCAATCCGTCCTTCTCGGCCGACAACAGGAGATCCAGCATTGCCATTCGTTTCTTTTGGTCTGGAAAAATGTTACTTCTTTTTCAGATGTAACCCGGAAAATCAATCGACAAAAGAAATGTATATTTACGTAAGGATTCGTCTTCGTTCGTATCGTTTGATTCTCGATGTCGAATTTGTCGCTCGTAATATTCTCTGCGCTCTTTTACGATCTGTGGCATGCATAAAGTAATGATTTAAATCATTAGCAATTCATATTCGCTCCGAAATAATATTTTTAAGCAAATTTCGAAAACTTTAACAGAGTTTTTTTATGTTACAAACAAAAATGTTCATGTAAAGACCTTATGCGTGAATCCGTCTAAATTTCCTAAAACTTTCCTTATTTTGTTGTTGATTTTGGGAAAAAATGGAAGCATCCAGTCGTAAATGTACGGCCTCAGCAATCTTGAAAAATAATGTAATGCGATATTTTGCTTAGAAAAAACTTCTAGTTTAACGTATACCTGTAAAGAACGATTCCGCTCATTTTGTCAACGGATTTTCTGTAATTAGCCGAAATCTCTTTATCTATTTCTCCATCCAAAGCAACGCCCATGGCAGATTCTATAGTTCAAAATAACATTTCGATGAAATTTTATTGTAGTTTTAACGAAGCAACAAATTTCGATTACCACAAATGATGTTTAAAGTATATTTCGAACAAAAGGATAAGAGAGGAACGTCGTTTTCCTTCCCTGCCGCTCGACTCTCTTTGATAGCTTGCTTGCCTTGCTCGTTAGTTATTTCCATGTATTTTTTCAAAATATTGAAATGGAAAGCTGGTGTTAATATTTTTCTGCGCTGATGCCACTTTTGCCCTGTAAATTATTATTACAGTGTACTAGCAGCATTGAGATGAAAAGAATTCAAACATAACTACTCACCAGAACTCGTTAAAAGTCCTAATTTCAGCCAGGGTTCAAGATTATTATATACGAACTCTTTATTAATACACTTTGTGCTACTTAATACTACCTATAAATGAAAATAACATTAATACGGGTCAAGTTGAATAATTATAATCCACAATGTTCTTACCTCCATGTCGTCGGGGTGATGTATGTGAATAGTTGGTCTGGTGCCAAACCAAAATCTGAACACTGGATGATAATTATTGCACCAGCCGCGAAACAGATCGTTTATTTTTCCTGTGCAAAATTTTATCCAATGTAAATCGAGACTTTTTCAAAATAATTCAATTGTACTGAGAGTAGTGCCAGTTCGAATCTCCATTTTTGAGATTCGACTAATTATACTTTTACCTAGAGGAGCGTAGAGAAGCAGTAAATTTCCCAACAATGGAACAGCTGGTGGGCCTGGAATTTGATTCACAAGCCGACCTCGTCTGTTGTACCATGTGTAATAATGGAAAACAGCTGGCCCCAAGCAAATGATGAGTAATAATAATAGTAAATGAATCATTATTGTAAATGGTTTTAAATTAGAGATTTTGCAGAACTTCACTAGATTAAATTTTTACATTATCTCTGCTAGAGAGCGTTTTGCCACTTTCGGAACTCAAGAGTCGTCGAGTTCTGAAACGCTGCATCTTATTGAAACAGAGATAGCTTTGAAAGAGTACTTATGCAGGCGAAAAAAAATGAAGTATATGCAAACCAAAACATTTATTTAGAATTTTTTTTATCATTTTTCTAGCATTCTTAATAGAAGAAGACTTTCAAAGCATTTTCCTGTAATTTGCGGAGCAAATATTGATTCAAATAGTTTTACAATAATTTCGAGATTGACTTAACTCAATTCGTGTTATCAACAGTTAAAATGAATATTTAGCTACTTCGAAATTTTACTTTTGTACTCATACAAAAACAACAAGCCACTTCTTATTAAGATTTTCTGATAGGCAAGATTTATAGACAACATTTTTTTACATAAACTCTTTAAATATATAGATGCTCTAAATGAAACAACTTTCAATGATTTTATGTAAGAAACTTTTCGGTGTGTCATTTTGAAATTTTTACCACAGTTTGACTATACAATTACAAACATTTTCCGCTTCTTCAAGCACTAATGAAAAAATGACGATTTAAAATCTTCCCGCCAGATACACTCGGAATATATACCGAGCCGATTTCTATGCACTTCGAGATATTTTACTTGTAAACATGTTTTATGTACAAAATCATCTCAATATGTTGAAAAGAAAATGATATTGTTTTCCATCTGTTATCCTCAACCAAAACATTATTTCTTCATTTTTTGGATTAAATGTGTTGAATTCGCATGTAAAACATATTTACTAGTAAAGTAACACGAGGTGCGTTGGCATCGGTTCAGTAGATTCCGAGTATGTCGGCCTTTCAAGAAAAAAAGTTCATGAACACGTTTAAAGTTTTCAACTGGCATTGAGCGTCGTCTATGCATTTGCACTCAGTCTTGATCTTGACTAACTCAGAATTAAAATTTCATTATCAAATTTTAGAAAGTGATTTTTGTAGGTTTAAACAATTATAAAATATAATAAGTAGGAAAAACAATTTTTTGTTAATTTAAAAAACTTTGTTAATTAATGATATTTTTATTGGTTTCACAACAAGAATAAAACAAAACTTTCTTATGCATATGCAATATTGTAGCTTTTTTAGAGTTTTATTCAGTTCAATTTCCAGTCCAAAATACTGGAAAATAAGCTGGCAACTTATACAATAACTTTCTACCTTCATTTTTTCAAAAAAGTAATTTTTTTACTTCAAAATGATACGAAAAACTCAAAAATCATGTTAAACGAAATATCTCGACGTCGCTACCTCATATTTTATGTAGTTATATAGTGGGAAAAAGTTGGAAAGGATCGGTCGAGTAGATTTTCAGCTGCAATGTCCACCGCAATCGATCTTTTTTTTCAGTTGTGTGAGAAAATTTGCTGTAGTTAGCTTATTTTTTACTATTTTTAGCTGAAAATTTAACTTAGTGTTCTTCAAATAACTATTTATAATGTATATAATTTATAGATAAATTCATTTTACTATGTGCTCAAAAAGAAATTATTAAAATGAAGCTCGAAAACCATCGAATAGAGCCTTACCCCCTCCTTAACCTTAGTCATTGCCACAATTTTTAATACTAATTATTGTATAAGAATGTTTTATTCTGAAATTATGATTATTGATATCGGATTATTGGCAAAATTTTGGTCAACGCTGCGAGGAAACGTTTCAAGTGGAAACGACGAAAAAAAAAACATCATTGTCATACAAGCGGCTAAGACTCGTGCACGAAATTGATACGGTGCGGACACGAAATTATTACATACATCGAGAGATGAATTATCATTATAGCGATGCCTCGTGCTGCGATCTGCAGTCCAATAGCGTCGCGCCGATGCGAACAACAACAACGTCGCGATCAAGCTGGAACGCGCGTGTGTCGGTGCATGCTATATGAGATATTATATATATGCTATTGCAACCTAATCGCATGGCAAAAATCTGCGCGCATTATTGTGAGCCGCGCACGAATGCGCTGTCAGTGTCTGTCCGCGAGGTCGGCCAATCTATAAGCAACTGCATTCGTTGATATTCACCGCGACAATAATCACACGCGTCTCTCTGATCCGAATAGTAAACGAAAATTGGCCACCCGGCTGCAAGAGTATCAGTTTAATCCACGTACGCGAGATGTGGCTCTACGTGATTTTGGCCTTGGTCGAGGCTGCTCTCATGATCATGTTTGCTCATTTTTATTTACACATGAGCAGAACGGGCAGGGCTATCGACGCTCTACGTGGACCCAGGGCTATACCGATTTTGGGAAATTTGCTGCAGCTTCACGTGCCGCTCGGTAAGTTGACTTGGCAAATGTCTGTTTTTTTATTTTCTGCTCGTCAAGGATTAGGAAAAAACATCGTTTGCTACTCATTACTGATAATGAATCAATTAAATTTGAAACCTATTTATATCGATTAGGACAAGTTATAAACGCACAAAAAATTAAAATGCATTGATGAAGTTTCTGACAAACTGTGAACTAAATTTCATGAAAAGCTTTGTAAAAATAAAAAAAATCATTTTCAATTAACATCACTAAAATCAAAATATGCATGATGTAAGCAGGCAATGTACAATCGATGTCTTTTTAAATTTTATTTTGGTCTCGAAAATCATTTCCATCTCTAAGTATAAAACCCAGTATTTTTTGTATTCACTTTACCGACTAATAAAGTTAATTTAAAATAATTCTAGTGCAATTGTTTGGATTGTTACGTGAATGGGGAGCTAAATATTATCCAGTTTATAAACTATGGTTTAGTATCAAACCGGTCGTCTTCATTCAGCACCCGGACGACATCGAGGTTCATTGCTTTTCTATCAAAAAAATTATGCCAATAAATAATGAACGAATTAATTATAGATTCTTCTAATGAGCTCAAAACATATCAACAAGGAAATGGCCTATGAACACCTCTATTCGTGGCTACAAACTGGACTATTAACAAGCGGAGGTAAAAACCGTCCATTACCCGCAGAGTAGAAAATCCACTTGAAGTATATCAAATTTTTGTTAATTATTTGTAATAGATAAAAAATGGCATCAAAGAAGGAAACTTCTGACTCCGGCTTTTCACTTCAACGTATTGAAAAAATATATGGACATCACGTTCGAGCAGAGTAACAAAGCTGTCACGGATCTTGAATCGCTGGGAAAAGAAACCAACGTGGACTTGTTACCCTACTGTTCCAAGTACACGTTGAATATCATTTGTGGTAAGTACTTGGACTATACGATCTTATTGAATATTCGAATTTATTCAAGTTAATATATGCATCAGAATCGTCCATGGGTGTATCGTTGACAAGCGAACAGGATAACAACGAAGCTAAGAAATATAAAGATGCAGTTTACAAAATAGGAAATATCATCGTTTACAGGTATGCTCAATTAGATTATCAAATTTTGTTTTGATTTTTAATTAATATTTATACATATTCATTTACAGATTGTTAAGGCCCTACATTTTAGACTGGATGCTTCATATTATGCCTCAGCTAAAGAAAGAGACAAAGAACACCTTAGGCTATCTCCACGGGTTCACCAGCAAGGTAAAATTTATATTTAAAAAAGAATATGATCAATAATTCATGAATATTATTCAGCTCAATTGACACATTCCTTAAAACGTAAAACAAACAAAAACTTGTCTGAGGAATGTTGGAGCGCTTTAGTAACTGCAAATAATATATTGTGTAACGCATTTTTATTATATTTTTTTCCAAGAACTTGAAACCGAAATATTTATAATTTTTTTTTTAATTGTCCATTTGTACTAATATTTTTGTCTCGATAGATAGTCAACGAACGTCGGGAGTATCACATAAGCACGGGATACCAACAATTAAACGATTTGAATCATGAGGCTGACGATGACACAGCCGTTTACGGTATTCTATACGATTTTCATTTAAGAATTTTGAACCATTTTACATTCATAATTTTATAACATCACAACTATAAACCAGTTTGATTTTTTGCAGGCAAAAAACGAAGACTTGCCATGCTAGATCTGCTGCTCACGGACGAAAAAAACGGATTGATAGACGACGCTGGAATTAACGAAGAAGTGTCCACGTTTATATTCGAGGCAAGACTATGATTTTCTTACACATAGTTTTTTTCTTAGTCAAGAATGACGTTCTAAATTTTTTTTTTCATTATTCACTGGTGAAATATGTTTTGCAGGGACATGATACAACAGCTTTGGCAATGTGCTACGCAATATTGCTACTTGCTGAAAACAAAGAAGCGCAAGTAGGCGAGGATTAACTTTTTTTTTGCTTTATCATAAATGCTATTATTAACCCTGTTTCTTTCGTATTAGAAAAAGGCGCGCGAGGAAGTTGAAGAGTTCTTAAAACCTAAAAATGGCGTGATGGATACGTTAGATCTGCAAAAAATGAATTATTTAGAGAGATGTATCAAGGAAACTATAAGATTGTACCCCTCGGTTCCTATGATAGCGCGTCGAATAGACGAGGATTTGCAATTGAGTATGTTTTTTCAACTTTTATGCATTTTATTGTGTATATATCATAAAAATAATAATGACCAACATTTTTTGCAGAAAATTGTTTGGTACCGCAAGGATCCAACGTGTTTGTTCACATTTTCAATTGCCACAGGGACCCACATTTTTGGTTAGAGCCAGACAAATTTGATCCAGATCGTTTCTTACCGGATGAAATAAAGAAACGACATCCGTTTTGCTACGTTCCTTTCAGCGCTGGATATCGAAATTGCATCGGTATGCGTGAAATAGCATTATATTTTCTAAAAATGATCAGATCAATTTTGTACGTAAATATACTTTTCTTTTCAGGTCAAAAATTCGCTATGATGGAATTGAAATCTCTGATAGCCCGAATTTTGTATGGTTTTTATTTGGAACCGATTGATCGCCTGCCTGAAATTAAAATACAATCCGATATAGTTTTACGTCCAGCTACACCAGTGCAGACTAAATTTATCAAGATTGATAGATCGTAATTTTTTGTACGATTAATTTTTTTTACGTAATACTCAATAAACCGAATTGAACCCAATGAAATTTATTTGAAAAATAATGGATAGAAATAACAATGATTACCATTGACAGCAATGAACTAAAAATTAGATGTTAAAAGAGCTTGGCTTGTTAGGAAACTTGTATTTTTAATTAAAAAAAAATTATGTTACATTAAAGTTTTAAGTATTATCTGTGATATTTTATTTCTTTTTACAATATCAAGATTTTTCTAGAGTAAAGTTTTCATCTGAAAAATTTTTTGAATGAAATCGTTTTACTATTTTTGTATGGTAGATACTTTCCGTAACGCAAATGTACTTGACAATCGCGTTTGCTTATGTTTTATTTTTTACTACCAGTTGTTTATTTAAGGATTGAAAGATAATAAATCAATGACTCTAAAAATGAATTACAAACAATTTTTATTTCGATATGTTTTGATATGACAATCGACAGTATAAGGAATCGCAAGTTAGTAAATCTATATCAACAAGCTCACTCAAATTTATACATATGTTGTTTATATACAAGCTACGAAATTACGGAACTTCGTGTTTTTCGACTAAAAAACCAAACAAACAAATGTAATCGGATTATTTCACCATTTCTCTCGCTCGCAGATCGCTTACTCTATTCCATTTTCATAGCCCCATTTGGCCAAGATTAACTTTGCTTCAAATTACAAATTTATACCTTATAACACTTGCCCTCTTTGAACGAGGGAAAGGAAAAGGTTTTGCAAACCCATGTGAATTATGAAAGTGTAAAAAATTAAAACATAATTTACATGGGCTAGGCTTGAAGTAAAGGCTATATCAAAAATAGAGAGCAAACAAATTGTTGCTTACGGTATAATATTTATACAAATTTGGAGTGCGAACGGAAAGTTTTTTAAATCTCTCTTTTAGAGGTACGGCACTGATAAAATTAGCGTAAAACGCAAAAATATTCGTGATACAATATTTGGGTACGCAACAATTTATGCGACCGTACCTAAGATTATTATATTCGTTATATAGGCATTTCGTCAATTTAAAACTAAAACTTTGACTTAAATATAACTAATAATTGTTAACGCTAATAACAGGAGGCGCATCTTTGGTGAAGGTAGCACTGGAGAATGTACGGAAGCTTCTCATTATAAATCGCAAAAACTTCTGTACTGTAAGATATTTTATTCCATAGGAGATTCTCTTGTAAGTTAATAAATTTCAATGATTTAAATTATGGGTTGAGATTTTCGCAAAATTCATAAAGTCTATTGACCTGAAAGACTATCAAGATGTTTGGGAAATCTATTAAAAATTAATTTACTCAGCGGAATGTTCGTATGCTTTAGATACACAGTATAATAGTACGAATTAATTATCAAAATTGTAATTTATGTAACTCGAGCTTAAAAATGTTTTTTTTTTTAAGCAGGTAAAAAGAGTAACGATTTCATGGAAGCTTCCCAGTTTCTCTTTTGGTGCAATTTTGGTATTCTTGCATAATATAAGTCCTATATATTTTGAATTACCAATTTTAACATTAATAAATCAATAGATTTTTAAGATAAAAATAGTACTTTCGTACGTATGCATCACAATAAAAAAGTATTTTGTGAGTTTTCGTATTAACATCTTTACGATGAATGTGAAATAACAGCCTTTTTAATGCGAGAAAAAGTGTGAAATGAGTTTTTATTCTATAAATTATAAATACTATATTCAAATCGCTACTTTGATCATTTGGCAAAAGATTGATGTAAAACTACTCGGAAAAGAAAAAAGAGATTGCAAAAAAACTAACGTAAAAACTAGTACAGATCTACAAATGCACATTTTCAAATGTTTTTATCAATACAAATCAAAAATGAATAAAAGCTGCTAATACTTTTGGTCAGCTGTTACAACACAACCAACATAAAGCTGTATTAATGAAAATTCTTATTATGCACACAGATCATGTAGTTTGTGTAAAATTGATTTAGAAATTTTTCGGCAGTTGTAATTATTTAAAATGCAAGACTATCAATGATGCATCACCTAGTGCGCAATATTATGAAAACAGCATTATAAATGACAAAAAACCATCAAGGTTTTTACATTTTCACTGCTCCAAATCCATTCAATTTCATAACTTATGGAAATAGGTGAATATTAAAAAATATTCATTCATTACGGCACATTACGACATTCATTACAACGAAATAAAGCTTTTCTTGTTTATAGATTAAGCCAACGAAATTATAACACTTACGACTGTTTCGATTCTACAAATAAATTACATAACCCTACTCTCATAATAAATATTAGTAACGATAATCGTTTTTGTCTCTCGTGTATAAATTTATACGCGAGCACAATTGTCAATTACTGGGACTTGTCACAGATTTTTCTCATTTATCAATGATTACACATCTTGGTTCGATGCGTCATTTTTACACTTGATTCAAGTTTCCAATCACAATGTTATGGTTTCAGATAGTATACACTCGTGACTTCGTGAGGAGTATAAAAAAAAATATCTTTAATGTGAAACATGTAAATATTTGCGCTGATTTGACGTGAACGTCATTATAAGTAATTAAAAATATTAGGCAACATCAATTTGTGTACTTTTTCATAAAATGTATACGTTTAAAGACACAGTATAATTGACAAGTGTCGATTACACTTCAAGTTTCGGTTCTCATTAATGCGAAAATTCAGAATTTAACAAACGTTATGAGTTTAAAAATGATAATACGCTTGACATGGATTTTTTTATTGTTCCAGAAATTAAATATTTATTCGAATCAGTTCTAAACAGGGAAAATTCCGAAACAAAAGTTACATTTGTACTTTTTCATTGATGTATAATAAATCATCGTCGCATGGAACAATTAAAAAATCGATATCAAACGCGTATCATTCTTGTTCCAATTGGATGCGTAGTCTGTACGCATGTACAAGGAAAATAATCGACAAAGAAGGACAAATACACATGTGCGCTTTGGTAATGACTAGTGTATAACATAGATAAAACTACTTTTCGACTTTTTGAGCGCGATCGCTCAAAACTGAATTCTGTAGTTGCTGGGTCTGGGTATGGACCTGGTTCCAGGCTTCAACATGCACGTGCTCAAAGTCGAGTTGGTGTCGCTTTTGGTACTCATAATACTACCGGTGCTTTGACCACGCGACGAGCCGATGGACGACTCTTGAGACTTTCTCGGTTGCTTCGCGTCGCCGTCGCTCAGCCGGCCATAGTCCATCATTCGTCTCGACGAGGGCGGCGGTGGTATCAGAGACCTCGCCTGGGCGTCTCGGCTGCTGCAGTGGTGGTGCTTCTCCGTCAGCCGCTCGTACTCCAGGGTCTTCTTCATGATGCTCTCGCTGGACTTCTTGCGACGCAGCACCTTGTTGGTGTCGAAACGACCGAACTCGAGCGTGCAATTGCCCGAGTCCCGCGGATCGCTCGTCGTCTTCTTTCTGGTCTCGGAGTCGCTCAGTCTCGCGTACCGCGTGTTCGAGTGGTGCTTCAGGCTGGACTTAGGAGGCCTCGGCAGCGACGAGGGTGGCAGGCTGCCGGCTCGCCGCTGCTGCTCCTGGCTCGCCTCGGCCGAAGACGGCTCCTGCATGCGCTGGCGCTGCGAGCTGCGGCCCTGCTTTTCCAGCAGCATCATGTCCTCGGGCTTGTTGCCGTCGGAGAAGCGACTCTTGAATCGCGACGTGGCAAAGTCGAGCAGTCCCGTCGACTCGCTCGAGCCGAGCATCTGGTGGTGATGATGATGCAAGTGGTGGTGGTGGCTGTTGTCGTCGTGCTGCAGCAGGCGCGACTTTGAGGAGGTGGTGCTGCTGCCGCTGCCGCCGTTGTTGGAATCGACTACACTCGCCAATAGTGGCTTGGGTATTTTTCCTTTTCGCGACGTAGCGCCTGGATTAGAGAATCCTGGAAAACAGCATAGTGCACGCTGAAAACAGAAGAAAAGAGAACACACCCACGAGAGTGATGGCTGGATAGACGATGGATTTTATAATCCGGGGGGTGTACTCTCTCTTCTTCATTATGAGGGCTATGGAAATTTGGGGTTTAGAGCTCGAGGATGGCTGGCAAATGACATGAGGAAGAGAGGGTTAGTGGATCAACACGCGCACTGCACACGTGTGAGAGGCAGTTCATGCGCTTCAAATTTCGGCGAGGAAGTTGGAAATTGTTTATGAATTTTTCTTTTTAATACTTTATTTCAATGTAACGACGTCTAGTGAGAGATGTTAATGAAAGTACTAATTTTAATTTAGCTGCCCTAAAGCTAGATTTTTTCATTACTTATACTTGTAATTTTGGCTAGTACATAGCACCAATAATCTTTTTACGCCATTTCTCACAAACACCTCGTTTTCAATTAAATAGAACATTTAGAGACAAAAGAATTTTAGTAAGAATTCAAATACAATATCAATAAATCTAATGTGAAATTACTAAGAATAATGATGACGATTATATGACCATACAACCCATACTGACATGAATCAGAATGTTAGTAATTTATGCATAAATAAAGTTGTAAAAGAAAATCAGAGAAAAAGAAACAAAAGACACTGAGAGAATTTCAAATTACATTATAATTACATCGAGAATTTATAACTGATTATAGAACCAAAAATCTCTAAAAGTACAGTGTAATAAGATTTTTTAGTCAAATCAACTACGAGAGAAAAGGTTCGTAAAAAATAAAGGCTACCTTTTAAGCTTAAGAATATTTTTGTAATTAATTATTTTTACTTACATTTGTGCGACAATACAATAAAACTACCCTCTTTGATATTAGGTTGCTTGAAGTAGTTTTTGAGAGTAAAATGATTTGTAATAAAACGTGACAACTTCATTATTATTTTTGTAATTCAATTTTTTATTGTTTTTATTTTTAATTTTTAGTAACTTTGCTACTAATTGGCATCGTAGCATTATAAATGCATCATACTGTTTTGTATAAAATTTTTTCTAAAATAAATAATACTTTTAATTCGTTCATTTCAATTTACATCAATGAATACGAACGTAGTAGGGTAGAAAAAATATTTGTAATATTTTTTCAATACTTTTACATGAAAACGTCTTTACCGAAGATCGAATTCTCATCTACAGTGCTTAGTCGTTTAATTTCAAGATTATGTAACGTTTAAAGTTCTCTCAGTGGTTTAATAACTAAAACTATTAATGGTATAAAAAAAATATATACAAAAAGTACAAACTCGAATTCAAACGTTAAAAAAACTTGCAAACACTCGATAAAATCAAAAGCAATAAGAAAATTTTTTCTAATTATATACATTGCTGCAGTGAAAATTTTTGGTATATTGCTTTCAATTTGTTTTGTCAAACAAGAACACAAACACGCACTCATCAGTACCTTATGCTGCACTACCTGTAAATATTCTTTGATATCTTCACCAGCTAAAAATTCTATTTGTTTTACTACTTTGCACGCTTATTATTTGAAAAGTTTTATTATATTTCGAATAAATAGTACAATATAGCGTGCAAAGTTGAAATTACCTTAAGTGTACAACATTCATGTGAAAAATAAGTAAACATTGATACAAGTCTCGCGTGATGATGTTCATAAGAGGATAAAAATATAAAAAAAGTAAACAGAATCAGCAAGAGTGTGTCTATAGTTATACAATAGTAAATGAGGTAGGCTACGAAGTAGAAATTCGTCCTACCTTGCTGAGTATCTGCGAATCAAGCTCTTTAAGCTGATCATCGAGACTTTTATTGGTTTGTTCGAAGCTGCCTTGCTTCCTATATTTATAGCTCTCCGAAACAGCATAAGATCCTGAGCTTACATATGCACTGCCAGTGCCCAAAACGCTGCTTACTGAACAGGAAAATAGAAATTTTTTGTTATAAAGTGCACGCAGCACGATGTTTGAGTGATTTTTCAAACAAAAAATATAGACGCTGTTCATCAAATATTGTCATTAATGTTTCGAAATTAAAAATAAAATTTTGATTCATATATTATCACAGTGAAATACATACCTAATTCAGGAGTGCTTGTTAAAGCTGTATGGTGATCCGCCGATGTGCTGGAATGAGAAGAGTGTGCTGGAGGATAACTACTGCTCGCACTGCTCTCCTTATCGTACGTGTGTTTTTGCAATACTCGTATCATAGCATCTCTTTCGGCTAACTTTGATTCGAGATCTTTCATTCTACACAAAAATAGTAAATTGATCAATCCTCTACTACATTAACATTATTTTGATTTCTTTCGTGCAATAGAATATTTTAAATCAATTCATACCTTGATTCAAGATCGGCAAGTTTCTTTTGTGCAGCGTGCACTTCGTCCATGTGACGCATCTTTTCTGATCGTGCTTCGGCGATCATTTTTTCTGCGTCTTGACTCGTTTTTTCGAGTGCAGCTATTTTTGCATCTCTGAGTATAAATAAAAAAGTGATAAAGATATGGATCTTTTTATGCACAAAAATAAATGAAAAATAAAAATTGACTCTTACTTGGGAAGACTAGCAGCATCGATGGCAGCTTGCCTGAGAGCACTTTCTTCGAGGTACCTTTGCTCCCATTTAGCTACGTCGCCTTCAAGAGACATTATTTTTTCGTCCCTTTCGCGAAGTTTGCGCTTCAGCTCAGAAATATTTTCTCCGTCTGCGTTACCGTATATAGTAGAAGTGTGTCCACCACCTTCCCTCAATTCGCGTTCCAGCTGTCCACGCAACTGTCGCTCGGTTTCTTCTCGTCGATCGCTGGAAGCTTGGAGCGAACTGAGGGCGCGTTGAAGCTGACCCACTCGATCAACGTAAACCTGTTTTTTGCGGTTCTCTTCCTCGAGACGAACTACATTGCTCTGAGCGTTGGTTAATGCAGTGTCGAGAATATCTATGTGTGTTCGTTGCTCTTGAAGAGTGGCTCGTTGCGCGGCTAGTTCAATCTCTTGTCTTTCTTTGGCTGCTGCTAATTCTTTAGCTGTAAAAAGTTTTAATTTTAGTCAGCGAATACTAAAATGATTATTTTATTCATTATGTAATGTAACAAGAAAAATTACTCTGTGTAATAAGCTGTCCAATAAATAATTCCTTCTGCGTCAACTCTTTCCTCATCGATTCTAATGATAAGGGGCTTTCCGTCCTCGAGGATAGTAAATCAATTTGATCTCTGAGCGCTCGATTCAGCTCAGTCATGCGTCGACAATCGCTTTGAAGTCTTATTCTTGCGGCTCTCTCCAATTTTTCGCGCCTTTCGCAAGAGGCTACCAGTTCTTCGTGTGCTCGATGCACTTTTGCGATTTCTTGTTCGAGTTGCTGCGATTTCGATACTTTTTTAAAGCATCGTTCGAGCTCGAGTTTCAAGGCACTATTTTCCTGTATGAGAATTTGAACCATTTCCGACGTAGGCCACACTTCGGCGGCAGCAGATTCGAATTCTTCTCTTCCTTTTGTTTGTGGTCTAAAAGATCGGTAAAAATTATACTTTCGCACGTGAATTTTAATCAATTTTTTTATAAAGTTTTAAAAAATTATAAAATGCAAATTTACCTCGGGGACGTTGTTCTCGGATCGTAGGTATCTATGTCGGATTTGTTTATTCGAGATAAATCTGGCTGTGACCTAGAAAGAGTGAGTTTTTCCATGGGTCCTAGGAGTCGAAATTTGTTTTTAACTGGCAACATCGTCGAAGTATATTTAGATTGGTTTTGATCCTCGTAATCTTTGCTTCGATCACTTTTGACATCAAAATTTCCGTCATTGGTCGTGAGCTTCGAATACGAGGGAACTCTGACTTCTTTCGCAAGATGCTTCAAAACATGCGACTGATTTAAATAATCATCGGGTATATCCGTAATTTCTTGGCATCCACCGTGACCGGTATTTTCGTAAATATGATCGTCGTGCGGTAAATTCGACAGCGACTGCTTACCAGCGCCTTCGCAGAATATGTAAGTCATATTATCATTGTGTTCCCTCACAACCCCGGATAACCTGATAATTTGAAAGTTTAATCATTAGGAATTTAAATACATATCAACTCATACGAAAGATAGTAAAAACTTGATTTAACCTTGACGACGGCGTCCATGGATTTTCTTCATTAGCATTGTGAATAATTAACGTATTGTATGAACTAGTTGACACATCCAGACTACTTCTGTTTGATCCAATACTGTTCCGATTGCTCAGATTATCTTTTAAACTGTTTCTATTTGAACCGTTGATACTGTCTTTTAAACTATTGCGATTTGAACCGTTTAAACTTTCTTTTAAACTGTTTCTATTGGATCCATTTAAGCTGTCTTTGAGACTATTTCTATTCAGAAGATTAGCCTGTAAATATTAAAATTAAACATTAATAATTCGTAGCGACAGTGTAGTAGTTTTCAGTTCTAATTTTCTCTAGATCTAAATCAATCCTTTTTGAATAAAAGTACTATTTTTTTTAAACATTTACAATAGATACCTGAATGTTTGGTATGTTTTCTTTGTGACTGGAAGACCTTGAAGGACTGTGCTGCTGATTTTCTTGTCCTTGTGGCTCTTGTCGCGCCGTGTGCCTGATGACATATCGCTCCTCGTTACTAAGGTTTTCATTGGACGTGGAGACGTCAGTGTCGCTGTCGCTTAGACTTTGCGGTAAGCCTCCTAATCGTTTGGAAAATCAACGCAGAGTTGCGGTGTGAATTACGTGCGGAAAGACATGAAACGAATGATTGTATATCGACAAATGGAAAAAAGCAGTGTCCTTACCTTGGCTGGAGATCTGTTTTCTTTGTATATTGCTATTGGCGAAGGGAAGGAAGCGACCGGTTTGCTGAAGGGAACTCATGATTTCATAAATCCATTTAATGCTTTATCTGCAAGAAACGAAAAGATTTTATCTATAGAGGAGATTTCAATAGTTATAAGTATTTATACTCCGATAAGCGCGGAATGCATGAAATTATGAGCCATATATCTAAGTACAAATAAGTGGTATCAACAGCTCGGCACGTCAAAGTACTCCAACACTCGAGAATGTATTAATTTTTATCACGAAAAAAGAAACGCATACCAATGACGGGTAAATATTTTTCGCTCGAAAACGCATTGATTTGATTTTGCGAATAGCCCGCGCTTTATGAGTTGTAAATTATTTCATCAGTTAAATGGGATATCAACGAAACGCTCGAGTAAGCGGGATTTTTTTCCAAAATAAAAAAAGATGAATATGTCATCCACTTTGTTCGATGGAATATTTTGTCGCGCGTCCAGACGAAAGGCAATTTAAAGCCAAGTATCACAACTTTTTGCATGTAATATTGAGCATAAAGTACACGCTGTATGTGACATGCTCGCGGCAAGAGGACATTTAACGTACACATACGCGAGCGCACGCGACACGTTGAAAATAATTTTAACCAAGCCGATATCAACGAAGATAATAATTTAATAAGCGGAACTTTCTACATTTTTCGAATTACTCGTGCTTTCGTCGAACAACACCACTCGAAAAAACGGTACCTTTCACTTCCGACTCTTGTTCTCGTAATCGCGAAAAAAACCGAAAAAAAGAAAAGAATTCGATGAGTATCATTCGTGCTTCACACCTCGAGTATAATACCTATGCATATGAGTCTACAGTGATTCGTTCTAAGCTTCGTTCGGTATATCCGTGAATAATATGGCCAATATTATATCTGGCACAAAAAGGAGCACGAGAGAATCGAAAATTCCTTTGTGCAGTGGACTTTGAATCGGCGGAGTGAGTGAGCGAGAGAGTAAGAGAGAGAGAGAGAAACTCGAAAATCCGAGCTTCCAGGCTTGGAGGAGAAAGGAGCATGGCAGCTGCACATGCCGACCAAGTGAGATAGTAAGTAAGCTGCGACGATGACGATGCGGGATGACTCGGTTTGGCAATATACGTATATAGTATAGTGCACCTTATACACACACACACACACACACACACACACACACACAAAACGAGCAGCACGTATAGTGCAGAGAGACAGAGAGGTGGGGGGCAAGAGGCACGCGCTGCTGCGCTCTCTGCTCTGCTTTGCAAGTCGCGCATATACACATTCACGTGCACGTACATGTGTGTTCGTGGATCGTGTATATAATACGCACACAGAGGCGCGTGTCAACGCTATGGAATGCGTCGATTATCGGATAGTCCGGACGATGTTGATGACTGTAGAGCTTTTGTATACTTTTTCAGTTTAGGTAAATTGTTGATTACACGAATAAATCTTTGGTGAACAAAAGTTACGCATAAACTAGTGCAACAATATTGCAACAAAGTTTTTTTCCATGAATTAATTGACAGTACAATAAAATTGATTGGAGCTAAAAAGTTACACCAAGTCCTCACTATCGTCCGGACTATAAAAGATTTACCTAAAAGTCTACAGTTTTACTGACTTTGTGCGAATGTCGTTCTCACTCTCTGTTCTGTTTGTGTGTAATGTATATAATGGTGTGTTACAGCTAATATATACCTCCACGCTTCGAAAGAAAGAAAGACTATATTGTGAGCCAGTGCAATAGTCGCGTAGTCACTGCGGGAGCGTATTAATTTATTAAAACGAAGAAAGAGAGGAAGAAGAAATAGAGAAAGTCTCGAATTTTTGTATACAAAAATGTTTTTGATCCTGAGATCATCGCATCGACTCGACGACTCGAACAACAACTCCTGGGAGAAAGAGAGAGAGAGAGAGAGAGAGAGAGAGAGATAGAATCTGAAAGTGGGAGTGTGGAATGTTAGTTTGGTCGTGTGCTTGATTTCGTCAGCGATCAAATTCCGATAAAAAAAGTTTACCGTGAAGCCGACGCGCGTTCATGGTAAAAAGCCCGCAAGCACACATAACAATGTAACGACCATTAAAGCGAAATCAAGCTAGCATTTAGTTATATTCGTTACGGCGAATTTACTCATTGTTCACGCGATTAATTTCAATAGAAAAATCGCTCGCACGCTGCATCTCGATACTTTTGTTGTGTCATTATTAATACGTTTCGAGCTAACAAGGATACGATAACTTCGAGAGCATAAAACGGGCAGCTGCTGCGCAGCACGACGAGTGTTCGCGTGTGTGTATGTGTGTATGCTGCACGCACCGCGCGGAGCGCACTGAGAATAGCTATAGCCGAATTCGACGATTAAAATAAAGAGAGAAAACGAGAGGTCGAGTCGAGGCGAGAGGCTCGAGTCAGCCGCGCAAAATCGTGTTGGCGTGCCGATTATATAGGCGTTCGTGTGCGCACATTGTGCATGTGTGTGCATGGCAGAGATGCGGCTCGAGGTTTGGAGTTTGGACCGCGCGAGTCGCGTATGGAAGTATATGCAGCAGCTTCGACGCGAGATGAAGGGGCGCCTCGTGAGTGCGATCCGCGAATTCCTCGAAAGAAAAAGTAAAGAGATCGGTTCCGGATATCGCGTGCGGGCGGCTATACGAGAGTCGCCCGAATATCGAACAACGCCTGCACAAGAACGCAGAGATACAGAGAGTACGCAGCTTTCTCTCTCTCTCTCTCTCTCTCTGTCTCTTGCACTTATTATATTCGAGTCGAGAACTTCGTTGGCCCGCTCGCTCGCAAGTACGCACTGTATCTAGGAGTAGATAGATTTTAACGCCAACAATGTCCGCGTAATTTAAGCTTTTGCACGTAAATGCAGATATGCGCACTGCGCCTCGCGTATATAATATATACTGGTACGCACGTACGCACACAGCACTGGCGCATTTCAGGCAGTCGTGCAAATTTACACATTTGGATCGTCGTCGGATGCGCAATCGTGCCGCATCGAGTATATGCAATGCCAGCGCACGAGCTATAATATGCACACTCACACATACACACACACACACACACACACATACACCGAGCGACGAGAGATCGAACTATGTGGAATCTGGATCCGCGCACTCGACTGCACTTATAAAGAGAGGCGCACACGCACAAGGTCGATCGGAGGTTGATCACCGCGAACAGATTTTCCAAAAGAACGCCACACGACGACGACGACGACAACGACGACTTTATACCTAATACTAGTTGGCACTTTGCTGCACTTTTGCTGATCAATGCACACAGAACACTCGTATACACTGGCACGACGAATTATTTTTTCCAAATATATGTGCACGTTCGCACGTACACTCGTTGCACACTGGGTACGGATTACGGAGTGCAGAGAGAAGCTGGCACAGTGCACTGCACACGGAACAACGACTGCACAAAGCGCAGCGCACTCACCAATGGTCGACGACGACGACGACGACGACGACGATGCGTGGTAACCTATGGTGTTGGACGTCGTCGTCGTCTATACTTCACAATTTTTTTCATACATTACAATTCACATTCTCGTCTGGAGTCGCACACCGTAATAGCGAGCTTTTGCGATACACATACATAAATTATATATAGTAGCAGCGGTCGCGAGAGCGTTGGTTCGTGGCGAAAAAAACAAAAATTTGACTTACGACAGAAGATCAGACTCCGCTTTACAACACTTATATATATTATTTTATATTTTATGCTGGTGCTGTGTGGCGCGTCGAGCTCCGCTGCCGTTTGTATTCGATTATGGACTGGCGTAGCTCTCCGCGCGAGGCGAAAAAGAGTCTCGCTAGTCGGGACTCTCCGGATCGGAGCGCACTGCTGTCTATCTTACTATATACACAACACACACACACACACACACACACACACACCCAGGCGCGTATGATTACACAGACGAGCGCGCTCGAGCGAGCCTAGCCGCATTCCTCGTAAGATGGAGTAAGCGGCCGACGGTTTGCCGTTTGTCGACGTACGTACACGCACACACACGCAAACAGACACCGACACGGACACGCGTACTCAATACTGTAGGAGTGTGGGCAGCCGCTACTATTATATATATACCGCACGCAGCGCGAGTAGCGCTTTGCAGCCGAGTCAGTCGCGCGAGTCTGGCATTGAGACCGCATGAGGCATCCGAACACACATCGCGAAATTCTCTCGACTCCACACGCGCGCCAGAATACGCGACGCGACTACTCACCGACTCTTGTATGCGAGACTCCGAGACATCTGCTCAGCTTTGTGTGTATTACCTACTACTACTACTATATAGACGCGCTCGGCTCTCCCATGCCGCAATGACGAGTTTAAAGGAGCTATATAGCTTTGAGTATAATATGCGAATGCGTTCGAGAACCCATATAGCAGCAGCAGCAGGCCCAACAGCTGCGGAAATAATACACGATATCTCTCTCTCCCTCTTACTCTTTCTCTCTCTCTCTCGCCTTGATAGGCGAACGATTGCTCGGTCGAGCAGTCCTGAAGCTTTACAAGATATTTTATGCGCGTGCCTTGTACAGTACTATGGTACACCTTAAACATGTATTAACATTATGCTCGAGCCGTCTACCGTGTACATATACCTATAAGGTATATATCGCGTGTGACGCGCGGCGGCGGCATATTTTGCTCACCGACGACGATCGCGGATGAGGAGATCGAAAAAAATTCAAAGAATGACGCCAGTCGATAGTCTCTATAGGCATAACATAATATGCCGCCGCCGCGCATAATCCTATCCTATAAGAGTGATGAGGTTTTTAGCGTGAGCAGTTTATAAGCGCTGTGATTGGTTGTTCAGTAGCTTACAATTGTTTAGTGGCGCTCAAATACGAGTGTTGTAGTGAGTTGAGAAAGTGGAATATTAACCTATTCACGGCCTAAGACTAATTTTGATGTTTACAGTTTATAACATAATCTTCGTTTACCTTATTTTCTATTTTAAACATTGAAAAATGGTAAAATGGGGAAGAAAGAAGAGAGCGCGCGCAGCGCGCTGAAAGTCGGGCTAGTGTATATTATAAGCCATAATAATTCAAACGCACCGCGCAGCGTGAGCAACTATTTGATACATTTTTTACATTACCTAAAACCTAAAATATGCCAGCCGATCGTTGCCAAGTCGAATGGCGCTCAATTATTGCGAGAGAACGGGAGGAGCATAATATTACATCGAACGTACCGCGTGCGCGTTGTTTTTTTACGATGGTATTTTTCGACTTTGGTATGCGCGCATTTTTCTGACGACGATAACGAATAGCGAGTGAGAGTATGAAATTTTACACATACTTACTCGCATCGGGCAGAGATTGGCATTATATACAGAAATATGTAGCGCGCTTTACATTTATAAAATATAACATGTTGAGATAATTTATCTCTTGACAGAGAAAGAGAACGCGAATGACGATTTGAGGAACCGGCACAAACGTTACAGAGTGCGCGCGAGTTTATAACGATAAATCGAGGATGCGCGCGTGCTTTTCATACGACTTGACACTCGATCCTGCTATATTGTACAATATATAATACAATGAGCTCGATGTGGATTTTGAACTGCGACTCGGGGCTATCTCGTGTTCAGAGATTCGACTGCGTTATACGAAACGGCTCATTTACGGCTTACCGGTGTGCAACGGCTGCTATACCGATTTTACTTCCGTGTATGGTTCTGGACCGGCTACTTTTTCGATTTCAACTGGTTAATTCGAGAATAAAATTCAAAAACTTTTCCTATTTAAAATTGAAATAATAAAACAATTTTTTTCTTCAAAAAAGTCAAGTGTTTTGACCGATCGTTCGTTTGGCTTATCCCCGAATTTAATCAATTTCGCAGCATCAAAAATTCCAACGAGCGAGAACGTATAACCACTGTGCGATTCAGCATCCAGCAATTTGAACTTTGACTCTCAGAAATCCATCGACTGGGTTAACGAGTCGAAATTGTTGATAAAAAAGAGATCTCCATCGATTCGTGATTATCAACGAAAACAATTGATATCGGACTCTCGAGTCGCTGCTCCTCGTATTCGCTCGGCTCTTTTCGATCTATCTTGCGCGATAATTACACTGCATTACAATTCTTTTATAAATAAGCTTCAATGGAAGGTCAGAAAAACATGCGTCACGCAAAACGATATACCCTCTACTTTTGACCGCGTATATATATTATCATCTTGTGCCGCGTTGATTCGTCATTAGTTCCGCGCGTGTATGTGTATTGTATACACAGGTATAAAATGAATATACTCGAGAGATACACGTCTCGTAATGTGCGCGCACGTTACAAAGACGATCCCGCAGCTAATATAGGTACATTCGCGAAGCGATAGACGAGCTACACTTATAGGTCGCGCATAGCACGTGGCTTGGGCATCTGTGTATCTTAGTATATAATTAGCTGCAGTACGCGCGCTCAAACTTTAGATCTGCGCAATTGAAGATCGCTCGTCGAAGCCTTAGCTCGGCTCGGGGTAGTATCGTAGCCAGCCGCGATAAAGTTTATATTGTACCAGTCGGCGCGGGGAATGTTACGTAGCCTGTAGTAGTGCATATAGCACGCGTATATATACGCTTACGTGTGTGCTACTATCGTGTGCCTCGATTGTTACCAGAGAAAATTTCTAAAAATACGATAATTTAGTGTCAAGTCCGCGAAGAAATAATTTGTTCTATTTACTTACGATATTCAGTAAAATCAGAGAGTAAAAAATATTAAGACTTCTCGTTATATAAGTCGTTTGTAGTTCAAATAATTCGATGATAAAATTATTCACTGATCATATGGGTGTATTCTTATTTTGTGTTCAACGTTCATTGCTCCCAGATATCAGAATGTTTACCTTGAGCAAAGCGTAAGATGTATAATCTTGAGTGAGATTTGTCGTTGGGTCATGTCAATTTTCCACGTGAAAATTCTCTTATTTTACAATGTGTCCGATTATATTTTTATTTATCGGACATTTGTAAATCACACTCGTATGCATAAAGTATTAGGAATATGGAATTGAAGGAAATTTCAAAGAGTTGTCAGTGCTGCTTTTATCGAGCACTTGAACTCATGTTTTGTCAACGAACAATCGCTTCCAAACGTCAAAAGAACGATTGGTGGCCCTAAAAAGGGCCGATTAGTTCTGAACTTGAGAACGCCAAGTCAGATGAATTACTTGGCGCTATTGTACTTGGTGACGGCTTTGGTCCCTTCGCTGATGGCGTGCTTGGCCAGCTCTCCCGGCAGCAGAAGTCTGACGGCCGTTTGGATCTCCCGAGACGTGATGGTGGACTTTTTGGAGTAGGCGGCGAGACGCGAGGCCTCCGTGGCTATGCGCTCGAAGATGTCGTTGACCAAATTGTTCATGATGATCATGGCCTTGGAGGAGACACCGGTGTCAGGGTGAACCTGCTTGAGGACCTTGTAGAGGTAGATGCCGAAGCTCTCTTTGCGCGACTTCCTCTTGGCCTTCTTGTCCGTGCGGGAGATGTTCTTCCTCGCCACAGGCGTCTCCTTCTTAATGGACTTTCCGGTCGAAGCTTTGGGAGCCATTTTCGTCTTTTTCTCTCTCTCTCTCT
>CACVKI010137604.1:0-24961 GCA_902732785.1 Trichogramma evanescens | reverse complement strand
AGATTTGAATTTAAAATATGTTTGACACAAATTTATAGGTGGGCGAAAATAGGTGCAAAGGGTGAGCGAAAATACAAACGGGCATTTTTAGAGTGAGCGAAAATACCAGCACAAAACTCATAAAGTTTATACTTATTTTTTTATTGTAAATAAATCAAAAAAAATTTTTTTTAATGTGCAGTTATTTAGTTTAAAGTATGCTCTATCGTATGAAACTACTAAAAATCTCAATTTTACAATAAATATTTTCTTAAATGTCGTTTTTATTGAAAGTTGGGCTTAAGTGAGCGAATATACCCCCATTGACCTTACTGTCACACAACTCCCAGATATGAGGAAATCTTCATTTTAGTCGGGACAATCAATTAATAAACTCTAAAGAAGCTTCAAATGAGTCATTAAATGATAAACTGCATTTTTAAATATTAACATGAGCCATGCCTTAATATTTGGATAGCGCATCCGTAATCCGTATACTCTCTTGAACTTTCTCTTCTGCCGCTAGACGGCTGACGCCGGTAGGTCAATCCCACAAGAAGACGTAAGATACTTGATCGAATGGCTGTAAAGCATATTCAGTATAATGTAAAAAAAATATATCCTACATGGTATGGTATGGTATATGGCAAATAGTACTCCTTACTTGGATATTTTGGGTAATGAAATAGTTCAAAATTAAATTTTACTTTGCGAATATAATTTAAAAAGCTATCTCGTATCCGTATAACGCAGAGCTTTTTCCCTTTCTTTTGTCTCTGTCCAATGCTTTTTTTTTGTTTTATTTTTCTTTCTGGTGCTCTTCGCACCCACGTCTCCGGTCGACGAAACATCCGTCGAAGTTTCACGCGACGAAACTTGCACTCGCATCGAGAGGGTAAAAGATCTAGATTAATAGCTTGGCATTTTTTTCGGGAGAACCGTTGTGTGAAACATCTGTTACTGCTGGTCAGAGATGTCAATGGTCGTCCAGACTCGCCAATGCCTAATGGCATTCGATTTGCAAAGTATTGTGTAATTAAAAGATTAAATATTTTACGATCGTTCTCGATGATTTTTTCCTTACATTCATTCGATGATTTAAACTACCTTGTACCACATTCTGCACGATCTAGGATGATCGTGTCACTTATTTCTACATTATTGGTAATTAATTATTGAGTTACGTATCCTTTTTTACTACAATTTTTATATCGAATACAATTTCATAAAATTTTGATTAGAAATAATAAAAACCTAAGAAAAAATAAAAAAGCTGACACGCACAATTAGAGCACAGAGTGACTCATTCTAGAATAAGAAAAAAAAACACTATCAACGGCAAATAAACTTTGACACGTTTAAAATCAAGCACAGGACACAACGCAGTTCAAATTTCATGCCCATCCGGATTCTTACTTTCAAGAGAAGTTAAAAAAAAGTGAGTCGACGTCGAGACTCGTACGCATGAAGGGCAGTCTGTGTTTACATACTTGTCACAAAAGATCGACCTTAATGAGGAAGACACGTTACTACTGCTACTCGTAAGCGAACGTCGAGCTACGAGCACAATTTTTTTTCTCGTAAGCATACTCGTGTAAAGTAACTGTAGTAATTCAACGTTAAAAAAAAGGATTCTAACTACAGTAATATCCATTAAAAAAATACGACGCATACGTATATCGTTGGGCAAAAAAATAAATCCGTGCAAGGGGTGCAGGTGCTGCTGCTGCAACCGCGAGCAATTTCATTCATTTTATTTCCGTGATTTTCTTCCGGCATGTGTCGTGTCCGAGAACACACACACACGCTATACATATTTTATATCATCACTCGGCGGCGGCTACAATTTGCAAAAGGTGATTTTTCTTAAACTGCTGACAGACGTTTCGCGGCTGCTCGCGTGTGTGTCTGCGTGCCCGCGCGCGTTAGTAATGTTTAAATAATTACAAATTGTGCATTATGTCACACACGCGATGGCACGGCAGCACCTCAGTGTACGTGTATGTGTTTGTGTGTGACGCGATTTGTATACTTTGCGCGACAAGATAAGCCATATAATAGCGAGCCGCGCGGCTCTCCCGGCCTTTTCATCGCGTTTTTTTTTTTTTTTTTTTTNTATGTAATCGCCCGGTGCGAGCAGCACAAGACTAATTGGTCCTCTACAAATTGCGTTTTTAATTTATCACACTCGAAAAAACAATCGAACAACTTGAGCCGCGAGTCACGTTTGTTGATTTTTCATGACTGTAATAACTCTGACGCTGCGAGCAGCAGCAGCGGCATCGGCGACTATGTGATTAAAGAAACTAAATGCCATGCCTTACTTCCCCGATAGAAATGCTCAATATTAATCATTGCTTTAGGACTAAAAAATTAACGTTTAAAAATTGTTCATACACGTATTTTTCTGTTACAATTATGTTCAAAAATAATCAGAAAATGACAGTTTAAATGTTTCAGAAAATGTAGACCATTTCTTCAACACGATAATACCACTACTTTATGCCTACACCGCTAGGTGGCGAGCGTACCTTTATACTTAAATCTGCAAGTGGCAAAGTAAAAATAATTGTACATATACACGGAGCGAACAGAAGCGTAATTTTTACCCTCCTGGTGGGTAAAGAGCGTCCAAGCGTGTCCACTGACAGTCACGCTATTGTTTAAGCATACGGCTGTAGTAACGTGACGGTAAATAGACGTACATTTCCCGCAGGAGGGTAAAAATTACTCTTCTGTTCGCTCCGTGTATTGTACAAGCTCGAGAATTTCATAAAGAAATGTGAAATTTTCCAAAGTTGTGATTCATAGAATGACAGTCTCTACCGCTAGATGTCGAGCGTACCTTCATCCTTAAATCTGCAATTGGCAAAGTGAAAATAACTGTATAAGTCAAAATAACGTTTACGCGTAGGTATGATTATTATAGTTAGAGGTCGTTGGCAATGGAAAAGATCGAAGGAATAATTAATCTGGTATGTTTCATCCCAAGATGACAAGAGCAGCAACACAATTGTAACATACGCGCAAAATTCGCAGGAACTGATCTCGGAGGTTCCCGCTACCGCTGCTGCTGATCATCATTTTATATAAAAAAGCAACGATCGAGCTGCCTGCTTCGTTCGCGCGTCTGACGGATCACCTAGAGCCAGGCGTACAACTCATATACATAAGACGTATAAATTTCTCCGCGCACCTACATAGAACATTGTGTCGAAGTAGAGCGTATATATAACTCCGCAAGTTTCCTTCGAAAAACCCTATCAGACGTACAGCTCCGCGCTATTGATCTTTCGCGTAAGATTATACATGAAACTAGCCAGAGCTTCGATTCCTCGCGCTGCTGTCGAAGGATTGGCACAAGAATTTCGCTCTCTCGTACGTGTGCGTGTGTGTACAGTTCGCATTATATTCCCGTCCAAGTTTCGATCGATCCTTGCAATTTTCAACGAGAGCGCGCGGGGCGCAAACTTTGTCATGACGCAGTAGCAGCAGCAGCCACGCGAGGATTAAATCGACGGTGGTGGTCCGTGTGTGTACAATATATTTGCGTGAAAATCTATGGAAACCTTGAAATGAAAAATCGTTGTGTTAATTTTCACTATAATATAATCTTTGGAGCTGACGAGGAGGAGGAGCTTTTTATGCAAGCAACGAAGCGACCGCGAGACACGTTTTGCAAGTTTTTGCCGCGCGCTGCACCCAACAGGATTAATCGGTACGGCAGTTTAAATATATAACAGCGCGCGCGGGAGAGACACTTTAACACCTGGATCCAATCAAAAAACAGCTCCAAAGTTCTTAATAACCGCCGCAACGAGAGCGAGTATATAATATATATCGGGCACTTTAGCGAGAGCTTCTTTCCGTCATTATTTGTCACTCTTATAGCTCGAGCTCTTCTTTTCTATCTTCTCCATCCATCTATCCATCCATCTCTAGCTATCTCTCTCTTTTTGCGAGTGTCTTGGGGGAAGTTGCTGCGCACCACCCGAAGTAAATCGAATTTGCCACCGCTGAAGTTTGCATTGTCGTCGTCCTCCTCTGCTTCTTGCGGGTGCTGCGCTGCACCTCCGTATAATTAATTACATGCATCTTTTCACCCGCACCCCCGAGCTGTCTCTCCGGGGCTATACTCTCGGGGTCTTAATACCGCGCCTGTACACTTTCTTGACGTGCCGTACCCCGGCTAAAGTACGCAATCTCGCATTTATTTATTTATTTTTTTTTTTTCGAAATCACCGCGAGGAAAAGGAATTAAATGCTCTCTCAGCAGCGCGATATAATACGTGCAGTGAGAGAGCCATCAAACGAATCGTTGGCATTTTTATTTCTCTCTCTCCGCTCCTACGATCGATCAATCTTTTACTGATAATTTTTTAAACGATTTCATTTACGGCGTTTTAACGTTCGTTGTTTTTTTTTGCTTCTCCTTTTTTTTATGATTCATCCGATTTAAGTATGTAAAATTCCGATTGTGGGTCAAGAACGGAAATACATCATATATATTTTTCTCTCTCTCTTTCGCTCTTTTTTTCTGCTGCTCGTCCGTGTATTTAAAAAGGTGCGCGCACGCGAGTAAACAAAGACGATTGGAATTTATCGGCGCGTTAATTGCGCCGCGGCAGATCTGGGAAATCATGCCAAATGAGCAACCGAGCCGCCGCGCGTATAAAACGCTTTATAGATAAATACGCGCGTGGCTATTTTCTGTCTCTCTCTCTCTCTCTCTCTCTCTCTTGTGTATACGTGAGCACACACAATTTGCAAACGGCAAAGTGGAAAGGGGGAAGCTTTAATGAAATCAATTTGAAGGCACGACCACCGCCGCAGCCGTTAGTTTTATAATTAACCATTTTTGGAATTTATCACGTTTACCGCGCACGCGGGACACTCGGCAGGACGACGAGTTAATGTTTACGCTTGATTCCTCGCGTTCGCAGCTCCCGCGTGACCATGCGAGGGGATGATGCGATCAGCACGATTCTGTAACGTTATGTAACTCCCAGCAAATACGCAATCGTGAAAATGTGTAAAAAATTTTCAATTCGGTTCGGAAAAGCGGGGGATTTTCCCGGTATCGATGTAGCCAATTTTTTCCCCCTTTTTATTGTTAAAGATCGTTGTCGAAAAACGTACGACGTGACGTAGATGAAGGAAGATAAAAAAAATACCATTAGCCGATTGACTGAAAAAAAAAAATTGATCGTTTCCGTTGCCACGCGCGCGCGCGAACGCGTTAAATAATTCTCCGCGAGCGATGGACTTTTCTAATGGTATCAATCTCGGCCAATGGCACATAGTACGTACATTTACAGCGATATACAACGCTGCGCGCAGTGACTCGTTGATCGGCTATATACACACAGTTGCAGCAGGTAATAAAATGCAA
Source organism: Trichogramma evanescens (assembly GCA_902732785.1). NCBI lineage: Eukaryota > Metazoa > Arthropoda > Insecta > Hymenoptera > Trichogrammatidae > Trichogramma > Trichogramma evanescens. Next base: position 19,590 of record CACVKI010137604.1, on the reverse strand, counting down.
ACAACGACAGCCCCGAGCTCGCAGTAGCACAGGGTTGGAAAAAATTTATTTATATTATCCTTATGCACCCCCCCCCCCCGCGCGAGCGACATAGATTTTCCGGGGGTGGATTTAAAATGAACGAGAAAAACGTGCAGATTTGAGTGTGTGTGTGTGTGTGTATATATAAAGCAGAGAGCCTACGCGAATTAAACAAATAGAGAAGTACCTAAGCATAATAAACATAAACTTGCAGGTAATACGCTATGGCGCGCACTAGATGTTGACGAGGGATGGAGGGGGGCAATAGACCGATTGTAGCATGTTACCTATTCTCCATATATATATTCGCGTACTGCTGCAAGATGATACGAGCTCGTCTCTCTCTCTCTCCGTAGTAGTAGTAGTGCACTGCGCGCAATTGTGTAACATTGCGCTATATAGCGAGCTCTAGCTCTACGTTGCACGAGACACGCTACATGTTTGATATTATACATATAACGCAGAGCCAGAGTGAGACCGACACAATCGCGCGCGCAGACGTATACCGGGGGGTTGGTGGTGGGCGTATTTATGCATAAATCCATCCACAACAGATTCACCGCCGCCGCCGCCGCCGTAGTGTGCAGTAGTAGTCGAAAGTCACTGCTATATAGCTACTTGCGCGCAAACGCGCACGATATATATGCTTGTGTGTGGATATGTGTGTGTGTGTGTGTGTGTGTGTGTGCCGAGCGCAAGCGTTAATTAGCACATCTACATACATGCATAAAAGCGAGGGCGTAGAGATAGAGAGAGAGATGCGTGTAACTGTCTACTGACTACTACTACTACTACTACTAGTCGTTTCTCCTTTGGGCCCCGCGCGATACGAACGTTATAATATTCTCGTCATGCTTGTGTCGTATGTGTGAGTATGGCAAAGACAGAATTCTACCTGAGCTTAATTCCGTATATGATATACGCATATATACATGCGTGTGTGTGTATTCGTACTATGTGCTTATCGGATGTGCGAATTATTGTTCGAGGTCGCTACGGGTTTATTTTGAGGATCAGAGCTATAGGCGAACTGTGTGCGTGTCTCGTGCACCTTGCGTTCACCGTACTATATAGATATATTGTATTTGCGCGCGGCATTTAATGCATGGAAGGCGACGAGAAGACAGATTAATGAATGCGTGTGCATATGTGTATGAGCACCGAGCTGAGTATAAACATTTGTCTTCCATCGATCGAGCCGTGCGTATAATTCAAAGGACTATCGGAGCTATACCGTTGAATTCGATCCTCGAGCTCGAGATGAAAAATTAAAAAAATTAATTATTTGTATACCGATGAATCGGTATAAATATACAATTCGCAGAAAATCTAGCGGGAGACGTTTTATATATTTTCTTCGTCATCGCGTCGTCGAGATAATGATCGCTGCCGCTGCGCACGAGTGCAGCACGTTATAATAATAACACATACACAAAAATATATAATAAGTGCGTCTTTCGAATTTAATCGGAACTGCGATAACATAATAATACACTTTGTGTGTGTACGTAAAACGAGAGATAGATATATAGGCAAACAATCGAATATTACACGGCGTATCGACGTCAATACTCGAGAGTGTCTCGCGATCGCGATCGTCTGTACTCGAGTGTACGTGAGTTCGAGAGACAGAGACTCCATATAGTTTTCATCAGCTCGTTATATTTTGGATCTTTTATCTAAGCTGGTCTTTTTCCTCTTTCCTCTCTCTCGCGAGTAGGTTAATGTCACAGAGAGTTCTCTGATCACTTATAATCGTAATTCAACATTAGATAATATTTTCTTCTTATCCAAATATTACGTTATATTGTATACGCCGGTGGTGATACAGGAGTCACGCACGAGTCACATATCGCCAGCGCAGCGATAATAAAACAAAAGCGCCAAATTTTCGTTTGACGCAATTGCCGTGCGGCAATCGTTCGTATTGTATAGGATATGAGCCAGAGGTGACGATAGCCGGCGATGTATACACGTATACTTATAAGCCGCAGCATGGCCCCTTATCAGTCGGACGATCGGGTACTGCCTAGCTATATAGCAGCTAGCTAGCACGCGTCAAGCTCGCGCCTTTACTCTCACTCGATCTATCTATACATATTATATACATACATAAGTATATATAACACTTGTATGTGTGTGTGTATCGATACCCAAACACACACAGTCACACTCGTGTTGCAGCAGCAGTAGAAAGAGCAGCGCAGCGCACTATATATCGTGTGTGTGTGTGTGTGTGTGTGCCGTTTGTCGTCGTGTGCTATATAGCTCACCTGGCACTAGTGTGGCCTGGCCAGTGTCAAGCTCGCGAGTGTCCGTATATAAAGCATCGATCGGCGCGCGACTCAGAACATTTATATTATAACAGATATAGATACATCTTATTATTTAATATACGATAGAGATATAAGCACGTGTCCGGCTAGTTTGTAAACTATACTGGCTCTTGACGCGTCTGCTCGTGTCATTTTCGTATCGTAACGGTGTGGATTTTTGAATAATAAATCGTGTCGTTGTGTCTTGTGAGTTGCGTGTGTGTTTGTGCGTGAGACGACAAGACAGCAGCAGCATCCCGTAACCAAATATGACTGACAGAAGCGACGCCTACACTCCGCGCGATCGTAAGTAAACACACAGCAACGTTTCTGCGTTATCGTGTAGCTAAATTAGCGTTCAATGTTAAAAACGAGTATTGTGGTCACTCGTCGAGCGTCGAAAGATCAATTTTACAATTTCCAATGAAAAAATTACTTCTCATTTCTTTCGTAGCTGCGGCGGCCTGTTGGTTTAACCTTAAACTTGAGAAACTTAACGCGACCTCTTCGAGAGAGAAAGAAGCTTATAATATACACAAAGACCGATCGAACTCTCTTGCATACTCTTTCGCTCGTATGCTATACACATACGTATAATACGAGAAGGCGTTAGAAAAAAGAAGAGCAACAATCGTGCAGCCGTCATCGTATCGGGTGTAATGGTAGCTTCTCGAAGGAAAAAACAATTGGCTCTCTCCTCGACGGACGATCGAACGACACAATATAGACATTGCGTTACAACCTCGTCAATTTCTTATTATCGCGCTAAAACAATTTTCCTAATACTTCCTCTTTCTCGAGGGCTTATGCGTGTGGTTATACATACACATGCGCCTATAATAATGCCGAACAATTACCATCGAGTAAGAGCTTCATTTTTTTTCTCTATCGTTAATAACGATCGTCGTCGTTCGCGAATCATCATCATTATTAATACGTAACGTCGAGTCATCGTTGCAAGTGGCCGCTCGACGAATTTGTGCTGCAGCGCATTACACTTAAAATACGGTCACAAATGCCGAACGATGATAATTGTCGCGCGCGTATGTATATAAATATAATAATACCAATAATTATATCGCATCTATATAAAACGCCGCTGCAGCAGCAGCACGTGACCAGCGCACGCGTCACGTGCCATTTAATAAATCTCCGCGCACTCGAGCACTCGATTATACATGGAAAAGTTAATTCCCCGCAATAAAAGTTGTTGTTTTTCTTTCCCACCCATGAAACGACTCGATATTCGCGAGGGAATATATTTACGTAAAAATAAAATAAACGCACGGTACGTCGCTCATAAATCATAGGATCGTCGTGCTTGTGTGTATGCAATTACATGGTGAACATATATCTATCCATCTATCGAGAAAAGTTGCTTGAACTCTTCTGATCACACAGTGGCGGCGACGGCCGAGCAATTACGAGAACACGCGTATGCACACACACACATCTGACAATTACAGCTGCCGAGACCTTGAATGTGTCGTTGCATCGGCTATTTTTACACTATGTGAGTGCGTGTGCGTGTGTGTCTATTTACGCATCGCCGTTTCTCGCTCGAAGAGCTTAGGAAAACTATTAATACAAAAAAGTGAATGCATAATCGGTCGTACATAATACGATTCCAGGCAAAATGAAACCGATGCGCTTTCAATTGTTGTTATTTATTCGCGGTTGCCCTCGTGCATATATATCTATAGATAAAAAAAAGGAAAGAGACAGAGAGACACGTCTGCCAAGACGATCGAGGAAGAGAAAGAAGCGCAAACACATTTGCCTCGATCACATGACGATATTTGCGGCAATAATAATGCAAACACAGTCTCGCGCGCTCGATCAATCAGTCCATCCGATCTCGAGGCGCATATTCATACATGCGTGGCAACGTAAAGATCGATTTGACGCGCGAGGCGATAAATAATTATTATGCGCCGCTCGAATGAATATATACTTTCTTTCTGATAGACGGAGAGAGAAATCATAAGCCTTTTTTAATCGCTTTGTTTTTCGCGCTCGGCAGGCGCGACGAGGAGCTTAATGCATGCGGATTATATTATTTTTAGGCTGTAATCGCGAGCTCGCGCACTATGTTTAAAGGCAGTGCAGCTTTTGTTATTCTTGGATTAAAGCCGGTGAATCTCATCCGAGCGCGAGTCAATTTTGACAATTGCTCTGTGTGTATTTTATGTATACCGACGCGCTGTGTGTTACGCGACTGATTGCGCGCGAGCGACACACACACACATAAGTAAAATATAGAGTTGAAGAATTGTATTTTGTAGGGAAGCAGAAGAAGGAAAAAATAATACACGTGATTATAATGCTGTGTATCACTTCGAGTGTTACGTTACTGTTTTGTATAACTACAATCGTTAATTCGCATTGTAATTAATAAAAAGAAAACAAGTAGGATATGTCAAGCTAATCACTCGATTTCCGCCGTTTTGTTCGGTTTGATATCCACGAATAATAAAACAAAACAGGAATATACGTGGGCCTCATTTGTACCACAGCGTATTCATATCTGGCAAACAAAAAAGTTTCTTGCGTACAAAAGGGCCACTAGAACTGGACATATCCATGATAATATTAAACACAAATTTTAGCGATTCAATACTTCATGTCTCAAATGTACACATGTAAAGATGACTTGTAAACTTATTTTCACTTTGCCACTTGCAGATTTACGGGTAAAGGTACCCTCGCCATCTAGTGATGGAGGTTTAAAGTTTTATTATCGTATTCAAAGCCTTTGAGAACGGTTCTACATTTTTTGAAACATTTCATTTTTTATTTGCAGGTCATTCAAAATGCGTTTGATATTCTGACGTAATTGCAACAGTCTAAAAAAAAATTTGCTACAAAAAAACCAGTTAAAATCATAAAATTTAAAACATTTTCAATAATCAGTTATTTTGATCACTACGCGATAATTTTAATATTGAGCATTTCCAACGGGGGGGAATGTTTCACACATTCTACAAATTATGAAAATTGTTGACCCACTGTATAACGCGAGCGTTAAAGAATTAGGAGGCTCGCTGACTGCTGTGCTGCAGAAAACAATGATTAACAATTTCAATGAACAAGCGCGCGCGCGCGCGACCACCGTAACGCAACCTCACCCACGCGCGCAAAGCCACGCAATCGTATAATAAGCGCGGCTCGCGCGCCATATACCTATGTATACGACACAAAAGCTCTCATCGTCGCGCGCATCATCGTGTGTATATGTTCGGCCGGTTAAAGGCATGATAAGTTTATATAAAATGTATAGTGGTCGAGAGCGTCGCGCTCACAAAGAGGGACGCGCTGCGCCGCGGACATAGCCACACGCGTGGATAGATAAGTTGAGTGCCTCGCACACACACACACATACATATTATTAAATGCGCATTTCGGTGGCGCAAACGTTGGTGACGAGCGCCTCTGTGCATTAATTGTATAGCACGAGAGCGGCGGCGCCCCCGCGTTATATATACATAAATTAAGCGCGCTCGAGTAATTTAGAAACGAGAAATATACACGCGCGTGTACACACACATGTATATAAATACTTCTATATACGCGCGTTTAGAGTATGTACTCGTTCGACAATTAATTATCCGCGTAATGCGTATAGTGCGTCGCGCTCATTTTCAGCGCCCGCGGGCCGAAAGTCTCATTGTCCGTTGTGCGTGTGTGTGTGTATGAATGTCGAGTGCATATATGGTACCATTGTGTCTGTGGCAGTTTATATGCGCGACTACTGTGCGACGAACGATCGGTACAGTGCGATGCAGTGCAGCAGCAGCAGAGCCGGCCTGTGTCATGCAAATTTACACGATTGCCATTGCGCCCCGCATCTATTTACGATTAGCGTCGTTTCAATTTTATCCTTTTCTATGTATACATGCGCGCCGTCCGCCCCCCTTGGCCTTTCGCTTTGGTGTTGAAGCTCGCTCGACACATGCATTGTTTACACGTTCGAGCCTCGACGCGCTTGGGCATTCGACGACAGAAAAAATGTCAAAATCGTACTGTTTGAAGTGTGAAAATATGGTGGTAATTGCTGCAGAGTAATTAGCGAGCGCTCCCAAGCCTGTTTTGTCGAACTAATCGCGTCGTGGGTAAAAAAAAATGGCTTAAGCTGAACGAAATTTCAGTTGGAATTTACTGCTTTAGGATTCAATCGTTTGAATCTTGGCTAAAATTATCAATATTTCATGGCTAGTTTTTGGCCCGTGAAAAAGTTCCTTGGACATAATAGGTTCATTGGCAGTAGACATATACGAACCAAAAGTGTAAAATATTTTCGTAATTGTATGGCTACACGATTTTTATAGTTGTTGCTATTTAATGTCTACCTACTGACGACATAGAACTCGTCCATATACATTTGAAGCATAAAACGGCAAATAAAATTAATTTATTCTTTTAACAAATAACATCGGGACATCTGCAGTTCTCTGATCTTCCACCACTAGATAGCGAGTATCTGTGTCTGTAAAAATATGCAAGTGGTAAAGTAAAAATATGTGTATAAGATAGAGCAAAATTAAGAGAACTTTTAAGAAGTGGTATTATCGTATTTAAGTAGTTGGTCTAATTTTCTTGAAGCAATTGAATTATCAATATAGATCATTTAAAACTCGCTTAATATTTCTAACTTTATTTTAACGGAAAAGTTGCGAAAAACAAGTCAAATAATCGTATTATATTTTAAAATTTCATGGTAAAATTTTTCAATTATGACACTATTATTAAAGTTTAGAACGTCTGCTAGGTAAAGTATAAAAATGACCAATCTGTCATTTCGAATAAAAATTTCGCAAAGCAAAACCTTTTTTTTTACAATACACTCGACGATCGCTTTTGAATCAAGAGCTTTTGGAATTGGTAATTCGATTTTACATATCGGCGCGTATACAGCGTGCCCCGCTGATTATGAAAATCCACTTTACATATTACGAGCGCTGCTGTGTGCAGCAAGCTGCAATTGATTTGACGCGTCGAAAAAAACTGTATTGTCGTATTATACACACAGACTCGAAAACTGCGTAAATGGATCAGGGTCGGCGATGTACAAAAAAAGCGATCCAAGCTATTCCAAAAGTTTTTCCATCGTCGCCTTTTTCGAAGCCAAAACGCGTGTATATAACACCCGGAATTCATCGCCTCGCTCAAAGCCTGCGCGAGCATGTCTACGTGTGTATATATCACACAATCGCCGTTCGCGTTTTGATGAAATTAAAAATTCATTCGCGCGCGCGCGTTTGCGACGAGCAACAGCAGCAGCGTAGGAGTAGTAGTTATAATATATGCATACATCCTGCGCGCGGAACTCGTCGACGCTAAAATAAATCATTTTTGCTATTTCGCGCGAAATTTCCAGCGAATTCTTATACACACACACATACCGATTTTCCAAAAAGCGAAAGAGAAGAGTGAAAAAAAAGATGATCAATGCGTACGTATTATATACGTTGTACTCATTCGCTCGCGCGCGCACATTCATACATCAATGAAGCGTGTATAGTACGAGCTTTTTCATTTCATTTAGATAAAAAGAAAGAAAGATACGAACGTTCCTTTGGCCGAGACGCGCACGCGTAGTAAAATGAAAAAGATAGCTATATAATATGTATGAAACTCGCTCGCGTAGTACTGCAGCTCCTTCGCTGCAGCAACTATGCCGTGTACGGAATGCACACAACGTCAAAGTCAAAAGGCGGCGATGTGTGCCACGAGCGCGCGTGGCAGCAGCGTATCCTCTGCTTGCAGCACAGCTCACACACGAATCTATCCCCGATATTTCTTTCGTTAAAATATATATGTACCTTTGAGTTTCATCCCGGACGCGTTGGGTATGGGGATAGACACCAACATTGAATGAGATGAAAATAATGTCACTACTTACGGAGCTTTTTTATGAACCATTTGCTGAATATCCTGTGCCTACAGGAATCGGTCGAAGTGTCAGCGCGTGACGATTAGAAATAATTGTTATTTTAAGGCAAGGATTTTCTAATGGAATACCGAAAAGGAGTACGTACTTTGGAAATCTTGTTTATATTTTAATCAATCAAAAAAATTAATAAGCTAAATAAAACAAAAGACAAAATTAATACCAATTTGAAACACTTTATTGTTTTCCACTGAATTGAAGAATAATTATGTGAAAGATTTTTTAAACTTTCATAGCTTATTACTTGGGTAGTTTTTTTCGAGTCTCCATTGCGTACACATGTCTCCCGCGAAATCTCACGCTCCTAGAGTTTGCTCCGATCATGCATTGCTTTCATGTGCCTAGTAAGATCTGTCCGCGATCCAAATGATTTTTTACAAATCTTGCATTCGAAGGATTTAATACGATAATGCACTGTATTTTTGTGATTATTGAGGTTACCCGAGTATGAAAATGATTTATGACAAATGACACATTCGAAGGGTTTGAGTCGATCATGTACTGCTCTTATGTGTACTCTAAGATTGTTCTTTAATCTAAATAATTTTTTACAAATATCACATTCGAAGGGTTTAATTCGATCATGTATTATCATAATGTGATTTTTTAATTGACTGTGGTATGCAAATGATTTTTTACAAATCTTACATTCATAGGATTTGATACGATTATGCACTAAGCGGATGTGAACTTTGAGGGAACTTTTTTGTCCAAATGATTTCTTACATACATCACACTCGAAGGGTTTGCTTCGATCATGCACTGTGCGTATGTGCTTAGTGAGAGAATTTGAGAGTCCAAATGACTTTTTACAAATCTTGCATTCATAGGGTTTAGTCCCATTATGCACTGTATTAATGTGTTGATTGAGGTTACCCTTGTATGAAAATGATTTGCGACAAATGACACATTCGAAGGGTTTGAGTCCATCATGTACTGCTTCTATGTGAGATTTGAGGTAACTCTGGGATACAAATGATTTGTGGCAAATGTCACACTCAAAGGGTTTTTTCTGTAGGTGTAGGTGTACTGCATTTATGTGCTTTTTGAGATCACCCTGGATTCCAAATGATTTTAGACAAATATCACATTTGAAGGGTTTGCTACGATCATGTACTATATTCTTATGCTGTTTGAGTTTGTATGTGCATTCAAATGATTTGTGACAAATGTCACACTCAAAGGGTTTCTTCTGTAGGTGTAGGTGTACTGCATTTATGTGCTTTTTGAGATCTTTCTGGAATCCAAATGATTTTAGACAAATTTCACATCCGAAGGGCTTATTTCGATCATGTATTGCTATTATATGAAGTTTGAGGTAAGTCCGGTCTCCAAATGATTTGTGGCAAATGTCACACTCGTAAGGTCTGCTCCGATTATGTACCTGCTTAATGTGCCTTGCGAGGTTGTGTTTTAATCCAAATGATTTGTGACAAATGTCACACTCGAAGGGTTTGCTAAGTTCATGTATTACATTCTTATGATTTTCGAGATTGTTTGGATATAGAAATGATTTGTAGCAAATGTCACACTTCAAAGGTTTTTTCCGATGATGAACTGAATTTATGTGAGTTGTAAGGTTACTTCTTTGCCCAAATGATTTATGGCAAATTTCACACTGGAAGGGTTTTTTACGATCATGTACTACATTTATGTGAGATTTGAGGGTACTTTTGTGTCCAAATAACTTGTGGCAAATATCACATTCAAAGGATTTGCTACGATTATGTACTTTAATTACGTGTCTTGTGAGGCTACTTTTACATCCATATGATTTGTGACAAATCTCGCATTCAAAGGGTTTGAGTCGATCATGCACCCCATTTATGTGAAATTTAAGGCTATTTTTGTGTCCAAATGATTTTTGACAAATATCGCATTCGAATGGTTTGATACGATCGTGGACTGAATTTATGTGATTAGTGAGGCTGCTCTTGGAGAAGAAGGTCTTGTGACAAATATCACATTCAGCTGGTCTAATGCTTTTATGTGTCCTATTGCTACGTGATTTTGGACTCGCTTTTCCTTCATACGTTTTTCGACGTGCTTCATATTTATAAGATGATTTGGTTTGATAAGTTTTTCTAAATTTTTTCACGTCTGCATTTTTTGTTAATTTTGAACCGGAATTTACTCGAAACTGACAATTATTATCATAATCGAAGTCCTTTCTTATCAAAATAATCAGCTTTTTTGTATTTAAATTATCAATCCCAATTCGGTCTTCTATTTTCACAATAGGTGAATAACTTTGATTCTCCGTTTTGCAGATGGTTGTTGATAAAAACTCGAGTTTAGGTTTAACATCTTGACATTCAAAATCGATCGATATACTTTTATCCAATTTCTTTTGTAATGGAATAACAGCCTCATTCACGTGATTGGCCTAAAATTAAAATTATGTAATAGTTTTGGATATTGGAAAAACTGAACATAATTAAAATAATTTAACTCACTGGTGATATATAACAGTCGCCTGCATCTCGCCAAGTATCGTTCAGCTCTTCCTTCATCTGGAAGAATAGTCAAGTTTTATAAAACAAGATCGCTTAGGAGGACACATACACCTTAAAATAGACATTTTTTTAGATTTTTGAGTAGGATTTATGACAGAGATAACAAAAAAACGTAAAATGAAAATAAAATTATGTTTAAGGATGTATCAGCCGTACGCAATAGGGTAAAAAAAAGTTGAGGTCTGCCTGTACAGTGTACAGTCCAAAAACGGGACTGCGCATGCTCTTTCCTGCGAACATTTTAGCTTTGACCGTTTACACACGCGCTCGCGCTGTATACGCGTACACTCACACTAGTGTAAGCAGATAGGTATGCTGTTGTTCGGCTGTAAAGTAAATTAAAACTTGATTACTTGCGGTACGGTCATCATTTAAAAATCGATAGACATTCTTTGTCATATGCAGGGTTGTAAAAAAATCAATTAAAAAACACCATGAATCATAATACAATTGATTTATGAATTGAACTTGATTTAAATCTTTCATGAGTTAAATCGAATTTCATGCCTCCAGTTTCTTTGATTTGTTCATGCTCCAGGTATTAAAAATAGCCAAGAGTGAACTTCTCGAAGTTTGTTCGTGAATTAAACTCGATTTAAATTAAAAATTAATTTAAACTTTTACAACCCTGGTCATATGATATTCAACATAAGTCTAGTTTTTAGTGCAATTCTTAAGAACAATTTTCGAGAAAATTAACACAGTGTACCGTTGTGGCAGCCGCTCCCTATGCTGTACATGTAAAGTTATCGATTTTTGACATTAAATATCTTCGATTATGTGCAGTCAAGCGAGCTAAAATTTTAACCATGAATAGATTTCGATCGAACAAATCGATTAACACAACTTTTTTCAGATTTTTAAGAAATCGAAAAATCGGTGGTACATATTTCAGGAAACAAGATAATGTTTCAAGCCTATATTTAAAAATACTTCAAAATTATCAAAATAGTTCAAATTTTTTTATTTTGATGGTAAGACATGTTCATACTACACCTGATCGACGGCACCTGATACGGTTGTGAAAGCTGGAATTGGACAGAGAGCGTTGTACTTAAAAACTCGCGGAGCACAATTTAGAAGTAACTGCACTAGTTGACTGCTGGAGCACGAATAGGCAGAGTAGACTGTTTCTTGAAGAGACCCGATCTATGCTGCCTTCGCCGGCTTTGATTTTATTGCTTTTTGAGAGCCGAGATTGGTCTAATTATCTAACAGCGACGTAACGCCGGGATTTTGTCTCTCTGTCCTTCTCCAATTTCCCCACCGACGTCCAAAAGTTCTCGAACATTGAACTTACATTAATGATTTTAATATTTGTTGTAAATATTGGTTATTAATTCATTCTATTCATGGTTTTGTTACATTATTGTTGTAGATGCTATACTTAGTTGTTTATTGCAACTTCAATTGTTTATTAGCTTATTGCTTATTGGAAGAGACAAAGGAAAGCGTTTTTGAAGGGGGAAAGATGCCGGAAAGGTCGGACTGTGTGGGTCTTAGTTTGAGACCGATTCGGAGTGAACATTAACTTATTAGTTTATTCGGGCATTTTGCATATTGGTTATGTAGAATAAAGGTATTCGCCATGTGTTTTATATTCTCGAATGTTCATTCTTTTTCGTTCGATGTGGCATTTCTCGAGATAGGAAATAGGTAACCGTAGATTTTTTACGGCGGTCGTAAAAAAGGTGTTAGATTTCTCCATCTGCGGTCCGAAGGCGCTTGGGAAGCCCCGAGTAGCCGCGCGACTCGCTGCATGTATGGCGGCCTGCCTATGGGTAGGTTCTTTAGAAGGTTTTGGGAGTTTGAAATTTTGTGGCCTATCTGTAGGTGACATTACAATTGATGAAAAACTCTTTTCAAAATCATGCAGCAAGTGATTTAGTTGTATGAAAGAAGTAATCTAATTGATTCTCCAGAGCTTGGGTAGAAGTTTTTTTTTTCAATCAGGTGTATACAGTCGCGAAAATCATGCAGGAATTCTTGCAGGAATTTCGCGATTTTTTCCTATGGGTAATATGAACATATTTTACCATCAAAATAAAAAAATTTGAACTATTTCTATAATTTTGAAGTATTTTTAAATATAGGCTTGAAACACTATCTTCTTGATTTCGGCATCTTGTTGATGCCGAAGCTCAATTGGTACCCTCTGAAAATTACTACAGGTGACCAAAATCACGACTCGACAGAAAACGAGAAATAAAGAAAAAATTTAATACGTTCAGCATACGAAAAAGGCTCACAAAAATAGCTGTATCTCAGAAAGAAATCAACATTTAGGAGTTCTGAAGAATGCAATACAAAGGGAAAGAAAATTCGTTCTCAAAAATCCAATAAAAGAAATTTCGATTTTATTAAGATATACTTGACCTCTCGAAAAATTATCATGACACGAACAAAACTGTGTATACCTTATTCTGTCCTCTTGGCTTTTCGTTCCTAGCTTGATGTATTTTCACTCTGAATTTTTCTCTAAATGCACCGGAAAATGTTGGCACGGTCACACACGTACACACTGTATCTCAAATTCACCTATACACCCATACCGATATCATTATTGTATAATAACTGGTTCGCGACAGAAATTCAGCTCGCTCACTAGCCGACCGAACACGCACAACTAGTATAAGTTAACGAGATATATACTGGCAACCACGACAGATTTTTGAGCAATTCTTTGTCCTTCCATCGTCGACGTGCTGTGCTAGGCATTTTTTCCGTACAAGTTTGACTGCGAGGGGGCAGATGTGTAATTAATATATCTATATACATCTATAGACATATGTACACAAATGTATATAGATATATTAAATACACAGGAATACTCAAAACACGTCTGCCCTCTCGCGGTCAAACTTGTACGGAAAAAGTGCCTATTATGAGAAATGCTCATGGGTTTTGGTAATTCGAGCTCAGTTGACGCGCCGAGGTCATTCGCGCATTATAAACATGTGTATATCTTCACACGCACATACTTAGCCACGCACAGATTTGTCGATTTTCCGAGAACCAGAGAGAAAGAGAGAGAGAGAGAGAGAGAATATATAAGCTTCCTACATACATCTCACTGTGATGTTGCAGCAGAAGCTGCGCATGGCTCCGATATAACATATACATTAACTGCCGTGTATGTACGTATATACGTACGCGTATACATCGGGGCGCGCGCGGGCGCATTCTCAAAGCGCTTAATCTGCTTAAATTCTGCTGATTCACGAGCGTAGCAAATGGTTTATGATTATTTTATACAAATATATGTACACACGTGCAGCAGCAGCAGCAGCAGCAGCAGAAGCAGAGGCAGAGGCAAGCAAGCAAGCAATAAGCATAAGTATATATATGCTACACGGAGCTACAGATATATACACTCTCCTCCGCGCGCGCGTCGTGTTGTCTCGAGTTTCCGCGCGCGTGCTGCTGCACCGATCAAATATACACAAATTGACGGGGAGAAACGAGGATATGTGTGCGCTTTTCGTAGTAGCAGCAGCATAAGATGCAACTGCAGCACGTTTTATATATCATAGCGTATACGCGAGATTATACGAGTAATGCGAGAATTTTCGTTTTGAAAATTTGGCGCGCTTTGGTGAAAGCTGCGTGCTGCTGCAGCGGCATCGATGACGACGACGACGACGACGACGACGACAGCTTTAAAGTTTGCGAGGCTAAATTTCCAAGTAGTGTATATTATATAGATACACTGTACGTACGCGCGCGCGCGTCGATCGTCGCGGGGCGAGAGGGATTCTATACATCTATATCTAGATCGTGCCTACGTAAGACCCTTGACCTTCCTACCTCTGATCTCGTTTTTTCTGCTGCTGCTGTTCTTGCTGCTGTCTTTCTCTCTTTTCACCCGCGCGAGTCGCCCGCGAGGCGCTGCGATGCGAAGTCGCCCCTCTCGCGCCGTAGTGTTCACGCGAGCTTCCGTGTATAATATTTAGCATTAAAAAAAAGTTTACAATTGTGTGGACCGACAAACTGGAGACGAGAAAATAAGATAACGTACGTACGTTGAGAGTAGAAAATGGGGTGTACGAAGCATCAGTAGCATCAACGGCGGCAATAGTGACAAAGAGAAAAAGAGAGAAAATTTCCACGACCGTGTGGTATACGTATCACGTGTGCATCTAGTGGTGTATGTCATATATATAATAGCACTATACTACATGCTGTGCTACATCGCAGCCACAGCAGCTGCAGCAGCGAGCTTGCGCGCGACCGGACCGGTCGACGAGCCGCGCGAAGAAGAACAAGAAGTTGCAGTAGTAGTACGCGCGCCTGCGCGTCCGCTATTAAGGTGAGTTGCGTAGTACGTGCGAATCTGCGGAGCCGTCGCCGCTGCTGTTGCAGCTGCTATACCGCTTATACTGCTGCTGTTATACACGACGCGATGGATCGCGAGAGTGAAACAGGGATCGATCATTATTAAAGCTGCGCGTGTATTAATTTTTGTCCTGCGGAAATTAACTTCGATCGTTTAGACGCTGTTGTTGCGATTATTCGATTGATGATATGAAGTTGATATAGGTTTTTTTTATTGTTTTTTAAGGTTCTTATCGATCTTCGCAGAAGCGGATACGAGTTTTGCAGAGGTGCATTATAATACGTTACGAACTCGTAACGATAAAAGCTTGGAAACAGAGAGACTCTGTCTCTCTCGGCGATCGCATTGTTAATGATATTGAATTTTAATGAAGCGCGAACGATCGTTCGGATGCAGAACACGACTATATATATTATTATTTCTCGAGTTTCTTGACGGCCAGCTCGATCAGTCACGTGCTAATGCTTGTGTGTATGCGTGCGCACGCCCGGCGAAACATTTAAAAAGCTTTCCATATAAGTACAAAAAAAAATCATATATCTGTTGATGGATCATCGAAAAATATATGCTTTCCGCACGAAAATCGAGACGATGGAAAAAGGAACGGAGAGAAAAAAACGTCGGGCTTTTGCCGAACAATGCACACGTGTGCACGGATCGTGCTACTAACGAGTCCTCGGGCAAAAAAAAAATTAGATTAAATTGATATATGTCAGGATCTGCGAGTAAGAAAAAAGTCACGTGAATCATCGCATGGAAGCGAATTAAAAATTAAAAAATAATAATAAAAAACGAAGCTTTCAACGATCCGCTCTTCAAATTCGAACCTATAACAATGCAACTGTGTGCGTGTGCGTAATGTATTAGCAAATTAGCGTGACATAAGACTTCGGGTATTACACACACTCGAGATCTCTCTCTGCGCCTCTCTTTATTATGCTCCGCGCGACGCATCTGTCTCGTGTCATCGTCGTCGACGCACAGTAGCTGCTGCGCCTACGATATATATAAGATATCGGTCCCGAGTCTGCGTCTCTCCCTCTCGTTGCACATATGACTCGCAGCGAAAGGCGTGTGACTCATGCGTGATCGCGCATACGGCCACGTGAGCTCAGCGACGACGACGTCGAGATCCGTATCTTTTCACTTTTGCGAGATATCGCTCGCGCGGGACGTTCAGCACGTCACTGTACGTTATAATATATATGTATCGAAGCTCTCTACGTGCGTGTAAATAGCGACTCCCGATAAATAAATGACAAGTGCAAAAAAAGAGAGAAAGAAAGAAAAATAAATCGTTTAAACGTGGGAGATCTCGTGCAGCGATTATATCACGGTTATTGTACATTATCGGTTAATAATCGTTTATAATATAAATTAATTATATCGCTCGACACTCGACGCTCGCTACATAAAGTATGCATCACCTCGAGTGATGTCGATTTTTTATTATAAAAAAAAAAAAAAAAAATCGTAGATCATATTTTTGAACTCCGTAAATTTTAATGGTAGCGGTGACCGTGAGAAAGCGAAAGAGAGGAGAGGAAGTAACGAACCGAAAAGCGCGAATATATAGATCGAAAAAAAAGGTAAATATACTATGAGCACGAGTTTCTCTCGCGCAGCTCGTGGCGGGCGCGTGTTCGGAGCGCGTCAATCTTTGCTACCGCCACTGCTACTATCATTTGTTCGCGGCTGCACACACGAGCTCGCGTGATGATGATGATGATGATGTGCCTGGCGCGCATCGATCCACCTGCATGCATGCATGCCTGCTCATAGTATTACGTGTGTGTGTTATAAGCGGATAGTAGCCCCGTCGTCGTAGTCTTCGACCACAGAGAGCTTCTTTTATTATGCCTCAGCCAGGGTAAGAGAGCAAAAAAAAAGGCATAGAGATACCGAGCCTTGAATTTAACGCGAGGTCGTATGCCTCATGCCGAGCGATATTCTGAGTTATTAGGTGATTATAACGATCGCTACATCGAATGTCTATGTATACGTTTGTGCGCGAGGGCCAACTTTATTAGCCCGGCTAGGATATAAAAGAGATATAGAAAACGAAAACGCGAGCTTTCAGCGGGGGGTCGGCTCAAACTCTTTGATAAAAGGATTGAATTAGTGCGCGGCTATTAAACTTGAACTTGATTTTCGGGCGTATCGCGCGCGGGTGGGTTGGGAGCTCTATATACTGGCAAAATGTAACGATGCGGCCGCAAAAGCTGCCAAAAATTTGCAGCTATATAGAGGAAGCTCGTCCAATGCCACGCGAGGTAGCAGTCCGCTCGATACCTATACACAAATATAGGTATATACACAATACGTCCTAAAATCTATGTGGGCGCAGTGGATGGATCCATACTCTCTCTGCAAGCTCTGCTGCACTAGGGCGTGTCTGCGGCAGCAGCAGCAGCTACTTTATATACATCAATATCATCGCGCGTCGTATGTATATGTATAAAGCGAGATATATATACTATACGCGACATTGAAGCCGATCAGTATTTACTTTGCCGCTGCCGCTGGATATATAGTATATAGTATAGTATGCGGCGCATTGATAAGCAATTGAGTCATCGTCGCGAGCGCAGATTTCCGACGACGACGACGACGACGACGACGAGGCACATGGAACGCGCCGCATATATATGTGTATATTTGCACACATAAACGAAGTCGATCAAAGAGCCTGATTAGTGGCAAGTAATACAGTCACGAGACTGGTGCGTCAATATAAATACGCGGCGCATGAATATATATTATGCGCGCGCGATACATGTGCGAATTTATTGACTGAGACTCTGCGAGAGTGTATAATACGACTCGCGATCTCGCTGCGAGCGACAATTCGAGATGCGCATGAGAGGCGGGGATAAACGATTCCGTTATAGTTATTATGCAAGTGCCACCCTTACACACTTCGGAACTTCAACCTGAGTTTTTCTGTTTTTTTTTTCTTTTTTCATATGATCTCATCTGCCAACATCGATCTTGCCATTTGCAAGAGAGGGAGCTTGTGTACCACGGGCATGGATTTTTATTTACGACAGTCGTAAGTCGTTTATAAACAAATGCTCGCGCGCGCGGTGTCTGTCGAGAGATTTGCTCTCGGCTTAATGCGGCGCACTGCTCTTGATGCTGCAAGCTCGCGACTCGCTGCAAGTTTACGACACTCGACTGCAGCTGCTATTGTATATTACAGCATTTACAACGCTTAGCAAGAGAGGATTAATACATATGGCAAAATTTTCCGAAAGCTGATCGCTGCCTGCGCGCTGACTGCTGAGCTTTCGGACAGATATAAGCTCTCTCTCTCTCTCTCTCTCTGATTTTGTGTCTAAGGGCTATGTATGTGCGAAAGGATGCAGAGAGTACGGAGTGTAAAAAGAAAACGAAGGGAAGAAAGCAAAGCAAAAAAGGGTAACAAAAGCTGCAAAAAAAGGAAAGAAATCATGTCCGAAGTCGGGGAGAGGGCTACTTATAGACGCTCTCGTCCTGCGAGCGCGCGAGAGAGAGGAGCAGCTCGCGCGCAGGGTGATTTACAACAACAATCCCAGGCAGCTCGCCCGGCGCTTTTCCTTTCCGCTTTCCACGTCCTCCCATAATTCTCCCGTCCAATTTGGCTTCTTCTACTTCTTCTTCTTCTTCTGCTGCTGCTGCTGCTGGTTCTATACTACTTCTTTCCTCGCGCGCGCGCGCATATATATAGCCACGCACACACACATATACCTATACGTTATACGCTCGGCTTTTCTCGCTATACTGCTCTGTGCTCTGCGGAAGCCGAGCAGCAGCGCGACTCGCTGCACTTCCTCTTTCTCTTTTCTTTCGTTCGTTCTTATGGAGCGCTTCTCTCTCTCTCTCTCTCTCTCTCTCTCTATCGCCACGTGTGTGCTGGTATTCGCCCAGGCAGCTCTCGAGGATTTTTCGCGCGGCACACATACATGTAGGCGATAATCGTCGCCAGGGATCAAGCGTGTGTTTGTGTGTGTGTGTGTGTGTCTGTCCTCTTATGCTCGAGGCTTCGTCCTCATTTTTCGTGAAAAAACAACGGGAGCTGCGATCGTGCGTCGAGTCGTCGTCGTTCCCGCCTGTCTGTGTGTGTACGTGCCTCTGGTGCGTACGTGAGCTTTTTCGGTCCGGATCCCCATCGCTCGCTCGCGCCGGGTTCAACCGTCGACGTTATCTTACATTATATAAGAGTCGCTGCTGCTGCTGCTGCTGCTGCTGCAAGTCGCTTCTGTCTTTTCGTTAATAGATGAACTGAATTATTTGTTACTCCATATATATATGGGTCAGATTCAGAATTTTTGAAATAAACCTGCGGGCGAGGTCCACGGATTTTCTTGAAATTATAGTATGTTATAGTACATCATAAAAGGGTCCCAAAACCAAAATTTTAGACCCCCTCCCCCCTCCTACCCCCCACTTCCGGTATAAACGCCCATTTTC